>JBBPBX010031519.1:17952-34476 GCA_038048925.1 Garcialebias charrua
TATACATACACAGGTAGCCCTCGACTTACGACGGAGTTCCGTTCCTACGCGGCATCGTAAAGCGAATTTCGACGTAAGTCGGAACATACGTACATACTAAAAAAAAAATAAAAAGCACTTAGCCTATCCTAGCACAGTTTTTAAATACGATAGAACAAGTTGAATCGTCTCCCTCCTCCCTAGCAGGCTCCTTTCACATAAAGGGAGCTAGCTGGTTAACTAGCTAGCTGGCTAACTAGCTTGCTGTACGGTGGCCTACCTCCATCCGTCCGTCAATCCAATATTTGTTTACGTCGTAAAACCGCCGTCAGCTCGGTCCATCTGCCGTATTCCATTGTAAAACCACCGTCAACCTCTGTTTAAAGACAAAGGAGCAAGTTGAATCGTCTCCCTCCTCCCTAGCAGGCTCCTTTCACATAAAGGGAGCTAGCTGGCAAACAAGCTTGCTGTACGGTGGCCTACCTCCGTCCGTCCATCCATCCAATATTTGTTTACGATGTAAAACCGCCATCAGCTTGGTCCATCTGCCGTATTCCGTTGTAAAACCACCGTCAGCCTCTGTCCATAGCGTTTAATCCCCGCCTGTACTGTACTGGTTCTGCCGTGAAACTCCGTCCAGAGCGAGTCTTTCTGTGTTTTTCCGCTGTTTCTGCCATCAAGCTACTGTGTTAGCCATCAAAACCGGAAGGAACTCGGAACTCGGCTTTCAAAATAAACATTTTCAAAAAAAAATATTTTTATTTTTTATTTTTTTATGGAGATGCGTGTCGTAACTGCGAAACGTCATAACTCGAGGCCGTCGTAAGTCGAGGACTACCTGTATACAAACCGGATTCCAAAAAAGTTGGGACACTAAACAAATTGTGAATAAAAGCTGAATGCAATGATGTGGAGATGGCAAATGTCAATATTTTATTCATAATAGAACATAGATGAGAGATCAAAAGTTTAATCTGAATAAATGTAACATTCTAAAGGAAAAATATGTTGATTCAAAATTTCACAGTGTCAACAAATCCCAAAACTGACGAACAAATCAAAAAACTGCAACATGAATGTAACTTGTAATGTAGTGTAGAAAGTATACTTCATGTAAAATGTAGTGGAGTAAAAGTAAAAGTACCCACATTTAATTCTACTTAAGTAGAGTACAGATACATGAAAAATGTACTTAAGTACATCTAAAAAAGCTAATTCTGGTCCTCTGGACATTAAAAACAAAACAAAAAAACTGTAGAAACGTTTCGTCTTTCGTTCGAAAGACTTCCTCAGTCTGAGATGATGTATTCAGCTCAGTCTTATAAATAGCACCCTCTCACAGTGGATCAACCAACAGCTGGTTTCAGCTGTCATCAGCAAACTGGTTGATCCACTGTGAGAGGGTGCTATTTATAAGACTGAACTGAATACAGCATCTCAGACTGAGGAAGTCTTTCGGACGAAAGACGAAACATTTCTACAGTTTTTTTGCTTTGTTTTGTTTTTTTGAATGTCTAGAGGACCAGACTTAGATTTTGTTAGATTTTTTTCTACCTGGATTATTGAGCATGCATCAAGGTACTTAAGTACAGTAACAAAGTACTTGTACTTAGTTACATCCCACCACTGATATATATATATATACAAGATACAAGATACAAGATACAAGAGCTTTTATTAACATTGCACCAGTTAACCAATACAACGTGATAATGTATACACAGTCGTCCAGAAGAGGGAGAGAATGTAAAGCTGCAGCCTATTCAAACACGTGACATGTTCTTCAGCGCGGCCTCTCTCATCCGTCTCCGGATGAAGGTCAAATCAGATATGGAAAAAGGAAAACACAATAGGTATCATTTGTGATATTCAAAAAAAGAATCTATCAAAGATTGCCTTTAACACTCTATGATAAAGTACCAAAAACTCTATCAGCATTAAGCACAACCAGACAAGACATTGTTGCAGTTTTGACGACATGCAAGGAGATCAAAGAGTCTGTGAGCAACATTCAGATAGCACAGTTCAGCAGTTGTCTCAGCTCGGCGCCTCCGAGCGCACCCACAGAGATCTCTGGGGGGGGGGGGTCAGCAAGGTCTCTCAGCTTCACTCCAGGAGAATAATTTCCAGCACACAGCCTTCTTCTTTTCAAGGTCGTGCAGAAACCAGATTAGATAGTCCTTTTGTTTATCTTCAATCCAGGCCACAGTGTTCTTTTGACTGCAGCCTTCCAAGTCCAGGTGCTGTTCAGGTCCAAAATCGCCGAATCATATGAGGTTCCGAGCTACGAACCCCCATCTGTGCCCTGATTGAGGCCGGGCGGCTGTAAACGAGTTCCAAAATGCACCGCAGGTCCGCGGTGGTCTACCGCCGCTCCCATCGTGCGGTTCAGTTCGTACAACAGCTGGGATGAGGAGCTCACAGCCCGGATCAGAGAATCTTGCTGATCAGGAAGTTTGGCCAGCGCTGATGGCCGCCGAAGTCTTCCTGATCTTCCAGTAGCAGACAGCTCCGCTGACGCCAAAAAACAGAGCAGCTGCCACCAATATCCTAGCCTGGTTGAAACCAGACCTTTGTCCTTCACTTCGCTTTGGACTAGGGTCTGGCATTTCTCCCATAGAAAACGATTTATCCGGCAGATTTTTGAATGGACCAATCAGAGAACAGAAGGTGGAGTTTTGTTAGTTTAGCCTGGCGAGGCCAGGCTATTCAGATAAATTGCTCAGAAACCACTCGGTGGATATTTTTTCTGCCACCAGTGTGTAATTATACTGTATGTCTCTAATTTACTGACTGTTGGCCTAGATTAAACATTTGAGATAAAATTCGATTTTTTATCATTTATTTTCGTAGCGCACCCGAGGCTGTTTGGAAAATGTCAAATTCAAGATCTTTTTATTGAATTTTTTCATTTTTTTTCCAAACAACAACAACAACAACAAAACAAACAAACAAAAAAACAACAGTCAATTTGAGCTGCAACGTGTACACCATAATCCACACCAAAGGAAACAAAACAACAACAAAAAACACCAACAAACAAAAACCAAAAAAAATATATATATATATAACATAGAAAATAATCCCTACCCAATCACTGCCAAAAGAAAAGAGAGAAAAATAAATAGAAGGTAAAATAGCCAAGAGACTGCATTAACCTAAGTGAATTATGTTGTCAGAGAGACTGGAACAAATTCAGGAAAGGTCCCCAAACATTCTCAAATTTACCCTCTTTCTGTTGAAGTGCGAATCTGATTTTCTCCAGCTTTAAACAGGACATGATGTCAGCCAACCACTGAGCGTGAGTGGGTGGAGACGGTTCTTTCCACCTAAGCAAAATAGCTCGTCTGGCCAGGAGAGAGGTGAGCGATATTACTTGTTGTTGGTTTTTATTTAGGTTTGTCATGCCCTCTACAAGACCAAACAGAGCAATCAGTGGGTCAGGGTTCAGACGTGTATCTAGTACACGTGATAGAGTCTGAAAGATTTCCAGCCAATATTTGTTCAGAGATGGGCAAAACCAAAACATATGGGAGAGAGAGGCTTCAGCATGTTTGCATCTCACACAGTATGGGCTGACATCAGGATACATAGAGGACAGTTTAAGTTTAGAGATGTGAGCTCTGTGCACCACTTTAAATTGTATTAGACAGTGTCTAGCACAGAGAGAGCTGGAGCTCACCAGTTTGAGTATGGAGGCCCAAGAGTCCTCTGAAATAGAGGAGCCGAGATCCTCTTCCCAAGCAGCTTTGACTTTGTCTGAGGAAGCACGCTTCAAATCCAATAGTTTACTGTAAATGAATGAAATGGACTGTTTTTTATTTGGGTCTAAAGAAAGAATAGTGTCAACAATATTGCTATCAGTCGAAATGGAGAGGTTGGACAAATGAAGAGTAATAAAGTGCCGTATTTGGAGATATCGAAAAAAAATGGGACTTGGGAAGACTAAATATATCACATAGTTGTTGAAATGAAGCTAAAGTATTATTGAGAAACAAGTCATTGAAGCGTACTATACCCCTTCTTTGCCATTCTTTAAAAACAGAGTCCTGAGATGAGGGTTTAAAAAGTTGGTTAGACATAATAGGACTATAAAGAGAGAGACTAGAGAAATCAAAATATTTACGAAATTGTGCCCAGATTTTTAGTGAGTGTTTTATAACTGGATTTGTAACAGTTGTAAGTGGTGGAAGCGGGAGTGAGGATCCCAAGAAAGCCACGGATGACCATTTCCCAGAACACTGTGACTCCATCTCTACCCAGTCAGGGCTGTCAGGCCTGTTGTAATAGAATGACCAGAATGCTAGACAGTGCAAGTTTGCTGCCCAATAATAAAGGCGGAAATTTGGAAGGGCAAGACCGCCTGCGGCCTTAGTTTTTTGGAGAAGTGTCTTATTTAAGCGTGGACGCTTTCCTTGCCACAGATATGATGAAATGATGGAATCTAACTGAACAAAAAATGAACCAGGGATAAAAACAGGAATATTTTGAAAAAGATATAAAAACTTAGGTAAAGTGACCATCTTGACTGAGTTAATACGGCCTATGAGGGAAATGGAAAGCGGTGACCATCGGGATAATGCCTGCTTTGTCTGATTCAACAGAGAGACAAAGTTTTCTTGATATAAATCTTTATACCTCCTCGTAACTGTAACACCCAGGTAAGAGAATTTTGTCTTCTCAATTTTAAGAGGCCATTTACCATAGTCAAGAGTCTGCGCCAGGGTATTGACAGGGAAAATTACACTTTTACTCAGGTTTAATTTGTAACCAGAATTTATTCCAAATTCCTCAAGTAATGATAAAACGGAGGGCAGCGTGTCAGTCGGATGAGAAATGAAAAGTAAAAGGTCATCAGCATAAAGGGAGACCTTGTGCTCCATATCGCCTCTCCAGATTCCTGAAATTGTGTCACAGGACCGCAAAGCAGTGGCAAGAGGTTCAATTGCCAGGTCAAAAAGTAGAGGGCTCAGTGGGCATCCCTGGCGAGTTCCTCGATGTAGACTGAAGGGTTTGGATATCTGAGAGTTGGTACGAATGGTTGCGGTGGGATGTGAATAAATTAGTTGCACCCATGTAATGAAATTGGGGCCAAAACCAAATTTGTCAAGAACATTAAACAAGTAGTCCCATTCAACCCGATCAAATGCTTTCTCCGCATCAAGGGAAATCACACACTCAGGAACAGTATCCGAAGGAGAGTAAATAATGTCCAAAAGGCGTCTGACATTAAAAAAGGAGTGCCTGCCTTTAATGAATCCAGTCTGGTCTTTTGATATGATGAAAGGAAGGATCTTTTCCAACCTTTGAGCAAGAACTTTGGCTAAAATTTTGGCGTCTGTATTTAAAAGGGAGATTGGTCGATAAGAGGAACAGTGAGTTGGGTCTTTTCCTTTCTTTGCAATGAGGGTAATGCAGGCCTCTAAAAAAGATTTCGGAAGGGATCCTTGGTCAAATGACTCTAAGAGAACCGAGTGTAGGAGTGGGGAAAGTAATGAAGAAAATTTCTTAAAAAATTCAGCGGGGAAGCCGTCAGGACCCGGACATTTGCCCGACTGCATTACCGATACAGCTGACACAATTTCTGTCAGGGATATTGGGATCTCCAGTGCATCTTTCAGGTTGGGTGTGAGTTTTGGCATATTGGTCTTTTCGAAGAACTGAGAAGATAAATTCTTGTTGGTTTGGGATTCTGAAGTATATAAATGGGAATAAAAGTCCTTAAATGCTCTGTTAATTTGTAAATGATCTAGAGTTGTGGTGCCGTTCTCTAATTGGATCTTAGGGATGATTTGTTTAGCCATGGCACCCTTCAACTGATTTGCCAGTAGTTTTCCTGACTTTTCTCCATGTATGTAAAATGATGATTTACTTTTCAAAAGTGATTGTTCTATTGAGTATGTAGACAATAAATCAAACTTAGTTTTGAGTTCTACTTTTTTTTTGTACAGATTAGGGCATTTGTTTTGAGCGTATTGTTGATCAATTTCTTTTATCTGCTGGGCTAAATCAGTTCTTTCTTTTTGAGATTTTTGCCTCAGCCGAGCGGTATATGAAATGATTTGTCCCCTAAGATAGGCCTTAAGGGTATCCCAAACTGTTGACAGTGGGATCCCAGGAGTTCTGTTTATGGATAGAAAGAAGGTTATTTCTTTTTCTATAAATGTAACAAAATCATTGTTTGACAGTAACGTTGAATTGAATCTCCACTGTCTACTCCTTATAGGAATGTCAGGGAGGGACAAAGACAGAGTGACAGGTGCATGGTCTGAGATGACAATACTATGGTAGTCACAGCCACGGACAGAGGGAAGAAGTTTGTTGTCCATGAAAAAGTAATCGATCCTCGAGTACGAGTGATGAACATGAGAAAAAAAAGAATATTCTCTCTCAGCTGGGTGTAAAAAACGCCATACATCGCACAGGCCATACTTAGATAGAAAGGCACGAATAGTGTGGGACGACCTGCTGGCTGTGGCAGGGTTTGTAGAGGATCTGTCCAAAACTGGGTCCAACCAGCAATTCAAGTCACCGCTGAGTATCAATGAGTATGTGTTTAGGTCCGGGAGCAGTGAGAATAATTTCTCAAAGAAACCAACATCATCCGTATTTGGGGCATAAACATTAACTAGCACTACTGGTGTGTTGTACAATTTACCGGAAACAATCACAAAACGACCATATTTATCTGAGTTAACTTGAAAAGGTTCAAATGAAATGTCTTGACTGATGAGGATCGAGACGCCCCGAGCCTTTGCTCGAAATGAGGAATGGAAACTCTGCCCGTGCCATGTTTGCAGTAATCGTTTGCTATCGTCACTTCTAATGTGAGTCTCCTGCAGGAAAGCAATGCCTGTATTTAACTGTTTTAAATGAGAGAGCACCTTCCTTCTCTTGACGGGGTGGTTCAAACCTTTGACGTTCCAGCTTGACAACACCAACTGACCACTCATATTACTAATAATTTGTATAAGAAAGGTAGGTAATACAGTCTAATGTGTTGATGGCTGTGCAGTTCTTGGCAAAGTGAAAGAAAATATAAATTAATGGCAGTGATGGACCCCCCACCCCCCTCCCTTTCCCACCCTGGACAGCTGCAACAGACAGAAGCAGCAAGCTCCATAGAAATTAAAAATAAGTCTCCTGTCTAACTTTTAAACTAGTGCTCCAGTATCATCAGAGAAAATAAAAAGTATAAGCACCTCATGCAAGGCCAAAAATGTACACATAGATGTGTGATCACGCATACACATATAAACAAGGTTTATATGTGTATGTCAAACCGAAACTAGTTAAATCCAGCAGATTTGACCATTTCGTGAATTGATTTAGGAACTGTTAAGCTCAGGAGCATGTCTGATATAACGTCAGCTAAGAAATATATTTTTTTATCAGCTGAGAAATAATAGTTTTACCTTGTTTTTCATGAAAATTCCTTCGTGGCGGCAGCCATCTTGAATGACGACGTCAGTCGACGTCGTTCAAAACTCCGCCTTCTGCTCTCTGATTGCTCAGGAACACTTCTGATATAACGTCAGCTAAGAAATATATTTTTTATCAGCTGAGAAATAATAGTTTTACCTTGTTTTTCATGAAAATTCCTTCGTGGCGGCAGCCATCTTGAATGACGACGTCAGTCGACGTCGTTCAAAACTCCGCCTTCTGCTCTCTGATTGGTCCGGTCAAAAATCGGCCGGAGAAATCGTTGTCTATGGGAGGAATCCCAGACTGTGCAGTGAAGGGAAATGAGAATTGAGCGGAGCTGTGCAGGAAGGCGAGGGCCAGGCTACCAATATCCCAATAATCCACAAATCTTCCACGTCTTCGACAGACAAGACGGACAAACACATAGGTTGCCACTGTCCCCACGAGTCCATCATGTATCCGACAACGTGCGTGTCAGAGGGGCAGACCGCTTCTCCTGGCCCGGTCCGCTTCGTGGAAAAAATCTTATCAATAGAGGAAACAGCCCAATTTATTAAATCCATCGCAAATTGGTTCGAGTGAGCGAATATATATATATATATACATGTATATATATTGACCATTTCGGACATCGGACATCTCAGTCCAGAAATGTGCAGTCCTAGGCACAGCCAAGATACTGCGCAGAACCCTCAAGCTCCCAGGCCTCTGGTAGAGGACCCGAGCTCAGAGAATGATGGAGACCACCCGCCGAGGGTGAGAAATAATATTTTTTTATTTTATATATATATATATATGTATATATATATATATGTATATATATATATGTATATATATATATATGTATATATATACATACATATATATATATACATATATACACATTGGACTAAGCCCCTCTATTTGTAACTGGGTACTAGACTTCTTAACAGACAGACCACAGTCCGTGAAGATCCACAACTTCTCCTCCTCCACCATAACCCTCAGCACTGGCTCTCCTCAGGGATGTGTGCTGAGCCCCCTTCTGTTCACTCTGCTCACATATGATTGTACAGCCACACTTCCAGGCTGTCATATTGTTAAGTTTGCAGATGATACAGCGGTGGTGGGATGCATCACAAACAATGATGAGTCCAGCTACAGACAGGAGGTGGAACATCTGGAGAGCTGGTGCAAAGAGAATAATCTTCACATGAATGTGAAGAAGACAAAGGAGATGATTGTGGACTTCAGAAGGAACAAACACACCCATGCCCCACTGAAAATAGGTGGGTCTGCAGTGGAAGTGGTCTCCAGCTACAAATACTTGGGTGTACACATGAATGATAACCTCAGCTGGAGCAACAACACCACCAGCCTGATCAAGAAAGGTCATCAGAGACTCTACTTCCTCAGACGGCTGAGACGTGCTGGTCTGAGCAGCCCAGTTCTCACCTCGTTCTACAGGTGTGCAGTGGAGAGCGTCCTGTGCTCCAGCATCAACGTGTGGCATGGAGGCTGCACAGTTGAAGAGAGGAAAGCTCTACAGAGAGTGGTGAAGGCTGCACAGAAGTCTGTTGGAGTCAGTCTCCCCACCATCACAGACATTTACACCTCCAGATGCAGGAAAAGAGCCACCTGCATCATGAAAGACCTCACTCACCCAGCACACTCACTCTTTGCCCCACTCCCCTCAGGACGGAGGTTGAGGAGCATCAAGTGTAGAACCACTAGACTGAGGAACAGCTTCTACCCTGAGGCTGTTAGACTCATGAATAAATAAAAATAAAATAAACACTGCAAAATATCACATCATGCTGATGCTGATCTGTTTTCTTGTTGCTGTGTTTATCTGTGTTCATCTGTGACCATCTGCTCATACAGACTCATGTTCGTGCTGCTGTTTATTCCCACTATATTAGGCTTAGTGTATTACTAGTTGATGTTTTTCTTAGTTAATTCTAGATGTTATTATTGTTTTTCTGTTGCATTTGTTGTTGGATGAAACTGGGACCCCATGTACATAATCTCGTTTTCATCACATGTACCACATGCGGTGCAAATGACAATAAAGACTCTCTGACTCTCTCTCTGACTCTAATATATATACTAGGGGTGTAACCAGTGGTGGGCATATGAACGCTAGATAGCGCTAAAGCGCTAATCCGCTTACAGTGGACCTAAACTTTTTGTCAGCGTTTTTGTGAATTGACTAACTTTTATAATTCATAAGCGGATTTGTGCTATTTTTATTTAAAATGCAGTACCGCTAATAACTAATTATCTATCAGTAAAAACCAATAAACTTATTTACAAGCTCTTATGCTGGCTTGTTTTACCTTTTTCCCCACGTAAAGAGCAGAGAGGAGGAAGGGTGTGAGGGGGAGGGGGGCAGAGCTGAGAACAGACTCGGATCTACCATGTAGCAAATGATGCCGTTGCCTGGGGATCCCATTTCAGCAGGGGCCCCGGCCCCGCCGCCCCCCGGCCAGTCACCTACATCCCTAACATTGATCCTGCTTGTTAATGTACATTTAACATAAAAATAATTATAGTTACGATGAAAACGATTAGGGGTGTAACGATACACAAAACTCTCGAGACGAGACGAGACAAATTACAGAGTTCGCGAGAACGAGACGAGATTTTAATGTTAGTTCAAGAAAACTTCAAAGATCGGTTTTATGCCGCAAAAAGGCTTTTATTCTGTTTTAACATGTATTACAAACTCAACTGATGTCTTCATTTTACTGATTGAATCTCCTTAGACCTTAGAACGTTCAACTTTGTTTAAAAAAAATAGATATTCACGCAGGACTTTCCAAAAATTGAACATAAATATCCGCATCAGCACTGAATCTGCAGCCGTCACTCACCAGTGTTGCCAGATTGGGCGGTTCACCGCGATTTTCCTTCTGACTTTTGCGGGTAAAGAGTGCTTTGGGTGGGTGGGACTCTATCTGGCAACACCGGTCACACCGGTGTTTACACGCGTGTCTTTACATTCGGGGCAGCGTCGGCAGCGCCGGGACCCTCCATCAATGTAGAGGCGTCTGCGGCACCCTCCATCAGTAGTTGGGGCGTCTTCTATAGCAACTTCATCCGGCGAAGCCATGCTGTCCGTGACGCTGACTTGCTAGGGGCTCTGCTAGCATTAGCATTAGCATCTCGCGAGACAACGTTACCTCTCAACGAGAGATATCGCGGGAGTTTAATATCGCGAGATCTCGTACAACGAGATCTCGTTACACCCCTACAAACGATCATTAAATACGCAATTAAAAAAACGGTCGATTTCTTTATCCCCCTACTAAAAATGGACTATTCCATCTTGACATCTTCCGGGTCAGAGGTGAACTCAGGGGCTAATTCTGTGGCTACTGTTTGTGCTGGGTACTTGGATAAATCCGCAGACAACCCCGCTGTTTCAAGCCAAATTAACGCGGCCGGAGGATTTTATTGTGTGTTTTGTGTCGACCATTCGACGGTGAGTCGTTATTTTTATGTATTTTAGTTACTTTTCATTAAATCTGTTGACTACCTATAGAATGTTGACATCTTCCGGATCAGAGGTGAACTGGACGCTAACTCTAGCTGGTTGTGCTTGGTTTCTTGGATAAATCCGTAGAGAACCCCGCTGTTTCAAGCCAAATTAACGTGGCCGGAGGATTTTATTGTGTGTTTTGTGTCGACCATTCGACGGTGAGTCGTTAGTTTCATGTATTTGGGTTACTTTTATGTATAAATGCGGTGGCGACACACCCGTGTATTTGAGATTTAAACGTGGTTTTAGGGATTAAAAGATCATTCTATTTTTTGTTAATTTCGTGGCCGAATAGAATATATGTACGTAAAGTATTAAATAAATCCTTTGATTTTTGTAATTTCATCCTTTTAGGATCATTTTTGTTACTTTTCAGTTGGCAGTGTAGTGCAAATATTGATAACGCTGCCGGCTATATATAAATATATATATATATATATATATATATATATATATATATATATATATATATATATATATATATATATATATATATATATATATATATATATATATATATAAATATATATATATATATATATATATATAATATATATAATATATATATAGCGGATTAGATTAGCTTCCCCTAATTTTCATAAGACATTTGTGCTTTTGAAATTGTGGACCTAAAAAAATTAATAAGCGTTTTAGAAATTGTGGAACTAATTTTTTAATTAGCGTTGCCCACCACTTGGTGTAACGGTATGCTAAAATCACATTTTTGGTTCGGTTCAACTACAAGGAGGGCTCGGTTCGGTTTATTTTCGGTTTATTTTCGGTACAAATTTTTTTTTTTGGGACAAAATAAAGACTTACAAAATGTTTATTTTGAAAATATGCAAAAATATGTTTGTATTGTATTGTAGTAATAAATAAAAGTGACCCATTTGGATGATATTTTAAATAAACAGCACTCTACAATAAATAAACTATATGAACAATAATACAAATCTTAATAAATACAATAACAGTCAGAACCAGAACAATAAGCAGCAACAGACTGTTTACAATCTAACTAATCAAGTTTTTGTCCAGTAGCAGCAGTGTGGTTGTATTTGTCCTCATTACTGTACTCACAACTTCTTCTTGGTGGGACAAGTCCTGGAACAGTTCAGAGTTCAGTTCAGTCATCACACACTTCTTAGCTGCAGGTGGATTTCCCTGAAGTGGATAAGAGAGCAGCTACCTCTGTCACAGACTGGAAATAAAAAACAAGAGGTTAAAAAAAAAACAAGTTAATAAGATTATGATTTAAAAAAAAGATTATTTAGATTTTTTTTTTTTTTTCATTCATTCATTCAACCTTTATTTATACAGGCTAGCCTCGTTGAGCCACGGGGACTCATTTACAAGAGGGACCTGTCTCACTCACACCCAGGGTCAATTTAGAGTTACCAATCAGCCTAACATGCATGTTTTTGGACTGTGGGAGGAAACCGTAGCACCCGGAGAAAACCCACGCATGCACAGAGAGAACATACATACTCCACCCAGAAAGGCCCCCGGACCGGGATTTGAGCCGGGGACCTGCTCGCTGAGAGGCAGCAGCTCTACCAGTTGTGCCACCGTGCTGCCAAATAATAATAATAATAATATATATAATATATATAATAATAAATAATAAATATTAAATATAATATAATAATAATAATAAAAGAACAATACCTCTTGAACGGTTGAATCTCTCACTCTTCATCATCATGGCAGGGCTTTAATGAGCTCCAGGGCTTGTTGACAACATCAGTTAGTTTTTTCATAAAGAGATGAACTTTTTGAAGTGTTGACGTGATGAATGTCTCATAGCGACGCTCAGTAACTTTAAAGACCGTGTAAAGTGAATTTCAATATTTTCTTCAATAAACATTATAAATGTCATAATTGTAATCTTGTAAATGAGTAAAAAGTCTCAAAATTGTAGCTCAATTAATTTTGGAGTTATAGATCAAACTTTGTTTAAAGATATGTCTGCTTCAGGATTTTTTAGGCGTGGTTTAAATGTGACCGCGTTTCGTCACGCGGTCTAAAGCCCCACCCCCTGCAGCTCCAGCCGTATAAATTAGTTCTTCGCATCGGTGGAGCCATTCACTCGCGAATCGCAGATAGCATCAGATAGCAATAGCATAGATATTTTGTTCATTGTTAGCTAGCTAATCAATTATGCCTCGTTCCTGCATCTTCCCTGGATGTCGCAATGGTCAGGGCACCCGCTTGGTGACTTTATTTAATTTATTTTATTTACTTGATCTCTGCTGCTGTCAGCCGCGGACACACAGAGTGGCCCTCACGTCCCCCGCGCACAGCCACACACACCGTCCCCCGCGCGCAGCCACTGACAAACAGAGTGGACAAGTGCTGACAATTGCTTTTCACTGACCTCTTTGGTTTCCTATATTTTTATCTGGAGGTTCAAATGAGTAAGTCTGGAGAACTCCAATTAGGCTGCCAGCCTTCGCGAACATCTTCAGGGGGCAGGACACGGCGCAGTACTGTGCTGAAACCACGCCCACGCGCTGACACGCCCCCAGCGTTTCAGACCAGGGCACAATTATGATTTTTTATTATTTTTGAGACTTAATTTTATAAGGAAAACAATGTTTTTAATCAGTCAGATTTATATGGGTGATTAATAACACATATTTATGCCGTGTGACAAATTCAAAACACACATTTAATTTCACTTTACACGGACTTTAAAGCCTGCGCATATAACAACGTTCAGAGATTCAGAGATTTAAAAACTCACACAGCTTGTGTTATTGCTCTGGACCGCTCTGATTACCTGATGAAGTAGTTTTAATGCAGCTGTTGTTAGATGTTTCAGCAACAACTGATGTTTTTTCATTCACGTTCGGATGACATAGTTTCCAGCGCGTTCACGTTAGACGTGTTGCTGTTGCAGAGTCTTCATGAAACAAAGTCCACACAAGCTGCGTGTGCGCTCGTCTTTTAACAAGAAAGCTATAACGTTCACAAACAGGAGACCGCACGAGATGCTAACGGCTAAATGCTGCGCGTGCTGCGCGATAATAGCTCCGTGCTGAAACGCGCCCAGGAAATTTTGTTCCGCGGTGCATATATTCCCCTGTTAAGAACGTTTAATGAGTGAAAAAAATAACCGAAACGGTACGCAGGTGGACCGAACCGAACGTGGTGTACCGAAACGGTTTGGTATACCCACTACAACCGTTACATGCCTAATATATACCATGTTCAGGCATAAGGGTGTCCATATGTGCTCTTGGCACCAGGACACCCTAGGTCGCAGTTCGATGATCGACTTTGTTGTCGTCTCATCTGATCTGCGGCCGCATGTCTTGGACACTCGGGTGAAGAGAGGGGCGGAGCTGTCAACTGACCACTACCTGGTGGTGAGTTGGCTCAGATGGTGGGGGAAGATGCCGGTCAGACCTGGCAGACCCAAACGTATTGTGAGGGTCTGCTGGGAACGTCTGGCAGAGTCTCCCGTAAGACGGAGCTTTAACTCCCACCTCCAGGAGAGCTTTGAACACGTTCCGAGGGAGGCGGGGGACATTGAGACAGAGTGGGCCATGTTCCGTGCCTCTATTGTCGAGGTAGCTTATCGGAGCTATGGCCACAAGGTTTTTGGTGCCTGTCGTGGTTGCAACCCTCGAACCTGGTGGTGGACACCGGCGGTGAGGGATGCTGTCAGACTGAAGAAAGAGTCCTATTGGGCCTTTTTGGCCTGTGGGACCCCGGAAGCAGCAGATAGGTACCGGCACTCCAAGTGGCATGCGGCTCGGGTGGTTGCTGAGGCAAAAACTCGGGCACGGGAGGAGTTCGGAGAGGCCATGGAGAATGACTTCCGTATGGCTTCGAGGCGATTCTGGTCCACCATCCGGCGTCTCAGGGGGAAAGCGGTACGCGACCAACACCATTTATAGTGGGGGTGGCGTGCTGTTGACCTCAACTCGGGATGTTGTGAGTCGGTGGGCGGAATACTTCGAAGACCTCCTCAATCCTACTGGCACGTCTTCCACTGAGGAAGCGGAGCCTGGGGACTTCGGGTCGGGCTCTCAAATCTCTGGTGCTGAGGTCACCGAGGTGGTTAAAAAGCTCCTCGGTGGCAAGGCCCCAGGGGTGGATGAGATTCGCCCGGAGTTCCTTAGGACTCTGGATGTTGTGGGGTTGTGTTGGCTTATGCGACTCTGCAATATCGCGTGGACATCGGGGGCAGTTCCCTTGGAGTGGCAGACAGGGGTGGTGGTTCCCCTATTCAAAAAGAGGGACCGTAGGATATGTTCCAACTATAGGGGATCACACTCTTAAGCCTCCCTGGTAAGGTCTATTCAGGGGTTCTGGAGAGGAGGGTCCGTCGGATAGTCGAACTTCGGATTCAGGACGAGCAGTGTGGTTTTCGTCCTGGTTGTGGAACACTGGACAAGCTCTACACCCTCAGCAGGATCCTGGAGGGTGCGTGGGAGTTTGCCTAACCAATTTACATGTGCTTTGTGGACTTGGAGAAGGCATTTGACCGCGTCCCTCGGGGGTTCTGTGGGGGGTACTCCAGGAGTATGGGGTACCAGGCCCTTTGATACGGGCTGTTAGGTCCCTGTACGACCGGTGTCAGAACTTGGTCCGCATTGCCGGTAGTAAGTCAGGCTCGTTTCCAGTGAGAGTTGGACTCCGCCAAGGTTGCCCTTTGTCACCGATTCTGTTCATAACTTTTATGGACAGAATTTCTAGGCGCAGCCAAGGTGTTGAGAGGATCCGTTTTGGTGGCCTTAGAATCGCTTCTCTGTTTTTTGCAGATGATGTGGTCCTATTGGCTTCATCAGATCGTGATCTACAGCTTTCGCTGGAGCGGTTTGCAGCCGAGTGTGATGCGGCCGGGATGAGGATCAGTTCCTCCAAATCCGAGGCCATGGTCTTGAGCCGGAAAAGGGTAGCATGCCCTCTCCGGGTCGGGGAGGAGGTCCTGCCCCAAGTGGAGGAGTTTAAGTATCTCGGGTCTTGTTCACGAATGAGGGAAAACTGGAGCGTGAGATCGATAGGCGGATAGGTGCAGCGTCCGCAGTGAAGCGGGCGCTGTACCGGTCTGTCGTGGTGAAGAGAGAGCTGAGTCGAAAGGCAAAGCTCTCAATTTACCGATCGATCTACGTTCCCACCCTCATCTATGGTCATGAGCTTTGGGTTGTGACCGAAAGAACAAGATCTCGGATACAAGCGGCTGAAATGAGTTTTCTCCGCAGGGTGGCTGGACTCTCCCTTAGAGATAGGGTGAGAAGCTCAGTCATCCGGGAGGGACTCGGAGTAGAGCCGCTGCTTCTCCACATCGAGAGGAGCCAGTTGAGGTGGCTCGGGCATCTGGTTAGGATGCCTCCTGGACGCCTCCCTGGTGAGGTGTTCCGGGCATGTCCCACCGGGAGGAGACCCAGAGGAAGACCCAGGACATGCTGGAGGGACTATGTTTCTCGGCTGGCCTGGGAACGCCTTGGGATTCCCCCGGAGGAGCTGCTCCAAGTGGCTGGGGAGAGGGAAGTCTGGGCCTCCCTACTTAGGCTGCTACCCCCGCGACCCGACCCCGGATAAGCGGAAGAGATGGATGGATATATATATATATATATATATATATA
>JBBPBX010031520.1:0-17341 GCA_038048925.1 Garcialebias charrua
GACAGTGACGCACCGCGGTCTGACCAGTCAGACACACCAGCGACTGCGCCGACAGTTGTGACACACCTGAATTACGCAGAAAGAGGTAAACGTACGGAGAAACGTTGGCCGAAGCCTATGAGGTTCCTGTACAAGCTTCCCGATACACTGCGTGAACGGCTTAAACCAAACCATGGCATCTTAACTCGTGCCCAAGGCCTTGACAATCTCAAGGTCCCCACCAATCTCAAAGAACTACAAAGTTTTCTTGGCGTGTGTAACTACTCGAACCAGTTCATAGAGAACTATGCAGACCTTGCAAAGCCACTGACTGAACTCCTAAAGAAAGACGTCCCATTTGTCTGGACTGACAAACAGCAGCAGGCAATGGACGCTCTTATAGACAGGATCAAGTCAGCCCCATGTTTAGTCTACCCAGACTACAACAAAGAGCTTTACTTGGAAGTGGGCTTCTCAGCTCATTGCATAAGTGCAGGTCTGTACCAAATACACGACAGAGACAAACGTGTAGTAGCCTACGCCAGCAAGACGATGGCAGGACCCGAGTTGAGATTCTCAGACTGTGAGAAAGCTCTACTGACCACAGTGTGGGCAGTTAAACATTTCTCCGGCTACATTGGTGGACAGAAGATCGTTGTGGAAACACAACACCAGCCAGTGACATTCCTGAACAGCCAACGCATCAGAGATGGTGTGGTAACAAACTCACGTGTTGCAACGTGGCTCATGGCGCTTCAAAGTTTTAACCTAGACATACGTTATGGTCAAAACAAGAAGTCACATCTGGGGACAGACTTGGCACTCTGCCAAAAGTGTACACAAGATGTACCAGCGACCCAGCCGTTGGCTGAGGAAAAAACCCCTGTGACTGAAGACCCGAACCACCACTTCTTTGATGACAATATCTGCAAAGATATGACAACATTGTACGTGGATGGATCTTCGTTCCTCCGCGACAAAATCTGTAGGGCAGGTGTTGGAGGGGTCCTCCTCCAAGACCAAGAGCAGATCACCTTCAGCTACAAATCAGGCTCTCAGACTTCTCGGTACGCTGAGATTGTCGTGATCATGATCCTAATAGCTCTCCAGATGGTAGTAGCACGTTCCATCAAGACGCTAGTCATCTGCACTGACTCTAACTATGCTCGTTTGAGTTTCGCTTGTCACCTTGCTGTGTGGAAACAGAACGGTTTCCTAACAAGCGACAGAAAAGTGGTCAAACACAAAGAGCTTTTCATAGCGTGTGATCACTTGGTGACATCACACGACTTACAGATCTACTGGAAGAAAGTTCCAGGGCATTCTAGAGTCCCAGGCGATGACAAGCACTACAATGACATTGCAGACTCCTTAGCCAAAGAAGGAGCCGACGAAGGTCCTCTATGGTCCTTCGACCCCTCCTGGTTAATCGAGACTCTGCCAACACAACCTTCAGTCAGAGTTATGGCAGTCACACGTGCACAGGCCGCAGCCAGACCTGCTGACAACGCAGTCTCTGTACGACCTGCACTGACTGACCCAGACATCATCCAACTACAAAAGTCGGATCCTGCTATCAACTCCATGATACTGTACCTGACTGATCCGAACAAAAATAGTCCGTCTAAAGACGAACTGGATTCCGATCCAGACCTTAAAGTCCTTTACCAGCTGCGCAAACAGCTAAAACTAATCAAGGGCATCCTAACTTTCGCTCATGGACCAACGTCCTCACCTGTGTTCGTGGTTCCCCATGACCAAAGGGGGGTGATGTTAGTTCATGCCCATGATCTCCCGTCCGCAGGACACAAAGGAGATAAAGCCACGCTGACGGCATTAAAACAAATTGCCTATTGGCCTGGAATGAAAAAGGATGTCAAGGACTACATTGAAGGGTGCGTGGTGTGTGGCCAGTTTCAGCCAACCAGACCACTTCACAGAGCACCACTGCAAAGTAGAGGCATTGCATTCCCATGGTCTGACCTCCAGATCGACTGGGTTGGACCACTCACTAAGAGCTCTAGAGGAAATAAATATTTTCTCACGGTAACCTGTGCATTTACCAAATGGGTAGAATGCCTACCAGCTCCTAACGACACAGCACAAACAACTGCTATGTTGTTAATGAATCATATATTCTCAAGGTTTGGACTTCCCCTTCGGGTGAACTCAGACCAAGGTACACACTTCACAGGTGAAGTGATGAAAGAACTGTGGAAGACGCTAGGCGTCAAGGCCAACTTTCATGTCGGCTACCACCCACAGGCTTCAGGCCAAGTAGAGAGAGCAAACAGAACTGTGGTGAGTATTTTGAAGAAATACGTGGCTGCAAACCACAAGGACTGGGATGTGAAACTCCCTCTGGTCCTCATGGCCATAAGAGCCACTCCACACACATCAACTGGCATCTCTCCCTTCGAGATGATGACCGGTCGACAAATGACTCTCCCTCTACACCTGTTGTACCAACCAGGCGACGCCGCCATGGCGACAGCCTACACTACACAACAATACATGAAAGATTTGAATGTACACCTCAGAAACACTTTTGCTTTCGCCCAGAAAAACCTGGAAAAATCCGCTGAAGGACGCAAGGCGTACTATGACCAGAAGGCCTCTCACAATGAACTCCAAGTGGGAGACAGAGTCTGGTACTATACGTTCGCCCCAACAACCGGGAAAGGAGAGTCCGGGACCGGAACTCTCGCCCGCAAACTAATGCCCAGGTGGACTGGACCTCATCTGATAACAGACAAAGTGTCCTCAGTCGTCTACGAAATCAAAATCAGCAAAGGCCGCAAAGAGCCAATTGCTAAATGGGTACATCGAAATCAGATCAAACCTTACAAGGCGTTCAATGACTCCACAAAAGACAAAGATCTCACAAACTCACCGACTTCATGGGATAATAAGGTCGTCCAAACACAAGTTAGTAAATAAACTAATCAGGTTTAAACTACCATATTTCCCACCCTATAAGTCGCATTGTCCAATTTGAACTTAGAAACGCTAAGCCTAACACCCACGACATAAAACTAATCTTAACAAACGTTTAAATCAACAGGATCTAACGTGCCATTTGTTATTAAGAAGCTAAGACCTATCTTTTTGTGTCTCCCTAGGATCATGATGAAATCACTCCTAGTAATCTTCACCCTCTTGGGAACCATCCAAGAAGGACAGGCTGAGGTTGTGACCCTTGGACCCACCTCAGGCATCAGTCTTAGGGACCAACCCGGACTGCTCGTCACAGATTGTCAGCTGTACACTCGGAAAGTCTTCGTCCGCTTCGATCCCCAAACGGTGATCAATCAGCACATCAAAATCAAAGACGAATGGACTAACGAAACATGGTACACTTTACCAATCCAGAATGCAAGAGGTCAAACCCGACACATGTTAAAGCAGCTACGTAAGTTCACCCTCACACAACAAGAGCTGAGCGGAACGCGTAGACGAAAAAAGAGTGTCCTTAGTGGGCTTCTCAATGCTGCCTCCGCCATTGGATCTCTTTTTGGCTTAGGTCTGTCTACAATCAACAGTGTCAGCATAACGTCCTTAAAACAACACGTTAATGACATACAGAAGGAATTCCCATGGATCAGAACACAAATGGATCGGCAACAAACACAGTTAACTCACGTGACCGAAACGGTTCAGAAGACCGTCTTAGTGTTGAACACTCACACCAAAGAAATCAAGGTCGTCGCACAAATGGTTAATGAGCTAAAACGCAAGGTAGAATGGGACTATGCCTTCGCACATGCGATAGATAGTATCCTTGCTGACATGCTTAGAGATATCAGCTCATCAGTCGATGCGCTAGTTACAGGCAGAATCCCGCCCTATCTAGTCTCTCTAGACATGGTAACAGACATCCTTAACACCGCTACAAAAGAAAAAGTGAGATCAATCCAGGCTCAACTGGCTTACACTCTCGGTAGCGCGGTCCCGATTTATGTTGATCATCGAGAATGCGAATTCGGGTTCATTATCAATCTACCTATCGTCTCTATGGACAACATTTACAGACTGAAAGATGTCATTAATGTCGGAAATTGGAATGGTGAGAATCACATCAAAATCCATACTCCAAAAGTGGTTGCTTATCACGAAAGCGACCCCACAACCTATCTAGCTCCAAACCTCCAGATGTGTACCCTCACTCACGAGATACACTACCTGTGTACAAGTAGACCTTTTATGTGGAATCATGCCGCAGGCATTTGCGGAATCACCCCGATTCTGAAGAACTCTAAGTGTTCAACGACCATAACCCCGCGCCACCTGGTCACTGCTGCCCAAGCAGAAAGGATTGGGTCGCGGTGGTTGGTCAACACTCCCGACAGAAATGCAGTCATGGTCTATGATCGCCCCGGGTCCATTCGACATTTGAATCTACCAGATAAAACAATGTGGATTAGAGTCCCAAAAGGAAAAACCATACACATTGGTGATCTGACGCTTTATTATCTCGATCCTGAACGGTGGGAAACGGCTCTAGAATACCCTGAGTACCTCGCAAACATGAGCCTACAGATAGACCCCGGTACCGTAAAGCAAATCCTATTCGAGGGAACTAAAATCGTCGATGTAGAACAAATAAACCAGGTTCTAAAGACTCTCAAATCTGAAACCAGAACTCCGCTTCCACCCATCACTTACGCATGGTCCAGCGCTGACACGCTAATCATAGTCGTGATAGTAATGCTTTCCATTGTAGTTAGCGGTCTAGCCGGTATAGTTGCGATTCTATTCCGCCAAGTCCAATCGCTTCAAGCCCAACTAGACGATTATAAGAAAAGTCGCGCACCCAAGGCGAAATTCTTAAACAACAGGAAACCCAGAGTGGGCAGCGTGGGTAGCGTACTGGAATCTGACGACAAGAGTGTGTCGAAGCAGTGAAACGTTGTTTCCTTGTTGTTTAGTCATTACTGTTGTCATTAGTTGAGATATTGTTTGGTTCTGAACACTCCCAGCCAAAAAGGTTTTTGTATTAACATTAGTTAATGAATGATATGGATTTAACTATGCCAACATGCAGTTCGTTTTGTTAAATCTCAATCGTCGAAGAGTCAATGTAGTTTAAAGCTACTCAAGGTACAATAAACTACACTGGTCTCACAATTTCTAAATTGAACCGATTCGATCGTTTCTATTCTAGATTGTCTATTCATTTTGATGAGTCTCGCCATAGACTTCAAAATTTATTAGGAATACCAAATCCTACGTCGTTCGTCTAAAAGACAACAGACATTTAGATCAAACTATATTTCATTTTTATTTTAGTTTAACCTAAACTAAGTAATGAATGGAGGAATAGTTTGGAATTAGAGGCCTTCGTTACAGAAGCCCTCCAAAATTTTATAGGTACAAATCCCTATAGCCAAATTTACAGAATTGATCCACCCCTTAATTGGTAAGTGTAGCTGATCTAAACCATGATAGCTTACATACCAGGTGCATATAGGTAAGGCTTAATGTAAAATCCCATTCATAAGCCCACCTTAAAAAACCACATAATTGCATGACACATAGAACCAGAGTGGCACTGACTGGAAACCAACCAGCCAACAACCTTCGATGTGGGGACCTGCAGCTCCAACGCTTGGTCTTCAACCTTCATCCAAGGGTCGCCTCCTCTGCGTCAATCGAGGGATCCCCTCTGCATGCTGATTATGAAAACAATTGTTGCTGATGAAATCACCAACTCTAATCGTGGTGGAATTACTGCTGTGGGATTATCGCTGTGGATTATAAGACTTTGTTTTCCAAAGGATCACAGACTTTGTTTTCCAAGAGTTAACAGACTCAGTTTTCCAAGGGATTAAAAGCTTACCGCAATGGGATTACCTCCGAACAGTATGGAATTTCCAAAACTTTATGGGATTATAATTTTTGATTTTTCTTTTCCACTTGCTGGATTACTTCAAGATCAAAGACAGTTCAAGGTTTCCTTTCGTGTTGGACCCCATCCCCAAGGACTGGCGATGGCTTCCAAAAGG
Source organism: Garcialebias charrua (assembly GCA_038048925.1). Lineage (NCBI taxonomy): Eukaryota > Metazoa > Chordata > Actinopteri > Cyprinodontiformes > Rivulidae > Garcialebias > Garcialebias charrua. Next base: position 5,985 of record JBBPBX010031520.1, read on the forward strand.
GGGGAGATGTAATGGACCTACCCAGGGTCAAATTAAGGTTTTTGAACTGTCCAGTGATGACCTTTACTGACCACTCAGTAAAGCAAGACATTTACTACAAAATCATTCATTTAGCTGTAATCTGATAAATATAGTCACCAAAAGAGACTATTTCTATCTTTGATTTTATTCTGATGTGATCAAAAGAATAACTTTTGTCATTTTCATGATGTGTGCTTTTAAGCTGTGTTATTCTGTGAGAGTTAAACTGTGTTCACTGCTATGTTAAAGGTGAAATTGCGGGTCACAGAGACCCGACTGTTTTGTTTAGAAATAAGAAGACAGTTTAATCCGTTGTTTTTCATGAACAAGGCTCCAGCTGCTCTGTCTTTTCCTAAACAATTTCCCTCTGCTGCTGTAACCTTGGGTTCTGATAAGACAAGTGAACTCCTCTCTTTGTGCCTGCTCTTTAAGTTCTAAACTGTGCGAGAACGCGCCAGAGAGTTGCTGGGAACTTCCAAAGAGATGTGAACTTTCCCAAGAGCTGGACACGTGTGGTCAAGAGCTAACGACCGGCGTCTTCAGCTAAGGACTGATAACAGGCTGTTATGAGTCTACTTCGAACAAGCCGAGCTCAAAAACTTTGTTTATTCCCTCCTGGAATAAGTTTATCTTGAAGTCAGAGGCCTGAAGCTGACATATTCTCTGATGACCAACGCGGAAGCCAGGAGACGTTGAAACGTAAACTAAAACCAGTTTTGGACGTGCTGGGACTAAAGGACTCTGTGCATCTGAAGGCTGGTGTCTTCCCTCTTACCGGGCTGTCGTCAAAAGGTAAAGGAGCTGTTTACAAAACGTACCTGGATTTTAGCAGAAGTCGGATGAAAAGTGTCACTCTGGTCTCATGCTCAGGATAATTTTCTTCTTAAATCTTTCCTCCTATTTCTTTTCCCTCTCAACCTAAGCTGGAAACTATATTTTAAGCTGAAATGCCCCTCAGACTAAATATGTGTAACATCTAGTATTTATGTCTGTTGTGTTAAATCAAGTGTGCTGACGTATTTGAATTGAAAGAAAGTGAAATCATGTCAATCAAGTGTAATGGTGTTAATTTAGTTGATTTATTTTAAATAAATGATAGTGTCTCTTTGACATATCAAACTAAGTTAACGTGTCCATTGTCACTTAATGGCTCTGTTTATTTATCCATCACAAAGATCACAGAAATATTGAATAAACTGAAAAAGAAGAGAATCCGTGAAATTACTATTCAATCTGAATAAGTAAATTAAGGTAAAAAGGAGGTCAGTATTAAACTGACCCTCCCCTTTAACCCCTTACAGGTGAAATGGCTTTTGCGATTTCTTCTTTAATTTCACCTCGTAGGTTTTCGTTTTCCTCTTGAATGACTTCTTTCACAATATCGCGGAATGCTAACAGCGTGGCCTGGTCTATTTGCGCTTTGCTAGCAGCCTCCGAGCTGTTAGCTTGCGCTCCTTTAGCAGATGCTTTAGGCGGCATTTTGCTTCAAGACAAGGCAGAAGTTTGTAAAATAACGTCAATTCTCTACTTGCAACTTAAAATATATAAGAATTGGGCCACTTTGGGTGATCTATAAACTTATTTTTTATAAATGTTGGGACCTCGTGGTTCGCACGTCTACTCCATAACGCGCCCCCTAGCGGTTCCCCACAATACATTTTTGAATGTGCCACACATACTCAGGGGCATTCCCCTGGAACAGCTACTCAGGGCAGACCCCCGGAACAGTTACTCAGGGCAGACCCCTGGCGTTGCTCGGGGTGGTCCTCCTATGTCCCCAAGTTTTCTTCGTGTTATGTGAGACTCTAATATGTAATGTTTTTATCTTTCTAGGTGTCTGTGCTATGTGTGGATATTCCAGCATCGAGTGGCCCCATAAAAGAGAGTCCTTCTGGGCCCGCACACAACTTTACTTGACTACTTTGGTCTATCAAGGCACAAGAGTTCAAATGCGAGCTCTTCTTGTCGTCCAGCCCAATCTTTTAGCTCCTTCCTGGTTCACGGGCTGGAGCACACTGACTCCAATGGTACCAGATCTCCCCCTTTCCTCTCAGCCTGACCGCATGTGAGGTTCTCTCGGTCACTTGGAAAGGACCTGCCCAGCGAGGCTCCGCCCACTTTCTCTTAACGACCCTCAGCAGCACCCACTCAGCTGTGGGTAGGTCAGGGTCTCCTGGTGGACCCTTTTTCTCGTGTACCTGCTGAGTAAAGTTAGATACCAAAGCTTTTAACTCATCAAAGTATACCTTATGGTCCATCTTTCGGTCCCCCTCGTTGGGCAGAGAACAAGCATTCGGTCCAGGGAAAGGTTGACCTGTGGTTAACTCATAGGGAGAGAAACCAGTACCATTATTAACAGAAGTTCTTACAACCATTCATGCAATTGGTAGAGCGTCAACCCAGTTTAATTTGGTCTGTGCACAGATTTTGCTCAATTTTTGTTTTATGTTCTGATTCATCCTTTCGACCTTGCCTTGTGACTGGGGATGGTACACGGTCCCGAAGGCGTGCTTTAATCCTAACATTTTTTCCACAGCCTGCAGGTCTGCGTTTTTAAAATGTGTACCATTATCAGATCTGATCTTTTCGGGAAACCCATGTCTAGGAATGTAATGGTTTATCAGGAACTTTATGACTGTTTTACTGTCTTCTTTTCTTGCAGGTATGGCTTCAGGCCATCCTGTGAGGGCGTCGACACACATCAACACATATCTGTATCCCTTAATGGTTTCAATCATGTCTGTGTAATCTATGATCACTTCCTGTCCTGGTCTGAACAGGAAGGGAAATATCCCTTGTTCTGGTTTTACAGCAGGTCGAATGTTGTATTGTAAGCAAACTTTGCAGGTTCCTATGTGTTCAGTTATCATGTCTTTCATGTGTGGATGCCACCATTGCTGAAGATTCCTGGCCATTTGTCCGCTGCCCACATGAGCCAGACCGTGTGCTTCCTGAAAAACTAATGGTTTCAGAGTCATGGGCAGGATCCACTTTTCATTGGGTCCTGTCCACAACCCGCTTTGTTCATTCTTTTTTCCTCCCTTGTTTTTCCAAACAGATCTCTCTTCAGGAGACGCCTCATTCTGTGCCTTTGTGATTTCTGTTTCTGATTTGTGTTACGCTTCTCATCTGCTGCTTCCTGCAGATGATTCTGTTTCCCTTTATCAAATAAATCAGCGATTTTGCGTAAACCCTTTGAATACCATGTTTTAAAACCCATATCTTTCCTACCTGGTTCAAATGACATATTGCCCCAGATCGGAGAAAACTGGGATAATATTGGTGTTTCATTTTTGAATTTATGTACATCGTACCATACTCGGATAGTGTTTTTAACAAAAGGGTTTGAAGTGTTTTTTATTAAATCTTTGCATTTCCTTGAGTATAGATATGAATTTAGGGATAAGGTAGAGGTGTTTATATTTTCTATTTTTACCCACGGCAGGATAGTTGGTGAAAACCAGCAAGATGCACTAGAAAGTTGGGAAGCCCAGTAATACCATCTGAGGTTTGGTACCCTCAGTCCTCCTCTATCATATGGAAGGTATAGTAATGATAAACGTACTCTAGCTCGTCTGTTATTCCAGATGAATTTATTGAAGATTTTTTGGATTTTATTAAAAAATCCATCGGGAGGATTAAGGGGAATAGCCTGAAAAAGATATAAAAATTTAGGAAGCACGTTCATTTTAAGAGTGTTTATACGGCCAATCATAGATATAGGCAAGGTAGACCATCTGTCAATTGATTCTCTTATTGAGTTAGTCACCGGCGTATAATTTGCACCAACCAGATCATCCATTTTTGGAGTAATTTTAATGCCTAAGTAAGTAAGGCTGTCTTTTGCCACCTGAAATGTGGTTAGAATTGGTGGAGTCTCTCTTTCAGCTTGATTTAAAAAAAGGATGGCAGATTTTGATTCGTTAAGTTTATAACCGGAAATATAACCAAACTCATTGATAATCTTGAGTAGTTGGGGAATTGAGCAATTCAGCTTAGACAACATTAAAATAATGTCGTCGGCAAAGAGTCCAATTTTAGATTCAATATTTTTAATTTTGATACCGTGTATATTTTGATTATTCCTTATGGCAATAGCTAATGGCTCAATTGCTAGGATAAAGAGCAGGGGCGAGAGAGGACATCCTTGACGCGTGCCCCTAGCTAGATTAAATGGTTTGGATATTATATTATTAGTTATAACTGAGGCGTTGGGCTTGTTATAAATTATTTTAATCCAATTTATGAAATAACTTCCCATGCCAAATTGAGAAAGAACTCTATAGAGGTAATTATGTTCCACTCTATCGAATGCTTTTTCCGCATCGAGTGAAAGTAAAGCTGTATCGGGATGTTCATAATTTTCATGAATTATATTTAGTACGCGACGGATACCGTGATGGGCTTGCCTCCCTTTAATAAAACCATTCTGATCAGGATTAGAAAGATACGGTAAAAATTTCTCAAGCCTAATTGCTAGTACTTTGGATATTATTTTGGCATCAGAGTTTATAAGAGAGATTGGTCGGAAAGATTCGCATCTAGTGTGAGGTTTCCCGGGTTTAGGTAAGACTGTTATGATCGCGTTTCTCAATGAGGGAGGTAATTCTTTAAAGTTATAGCTTTCCGCTATCATATTATGGAGGGGCTGTAATAATTTGTTTTTAAATATTTTATACAAGTCCATAGGAATCCCATCTGGGCCGGGTGCCTTTCCTGAATTTAGTTTATCTATTGCATTTGAGAGTTCCTCTATAGTTATTGGTATATCCAGTTCTAATTTAGCTGTTTCACTAAGTGTGGGAGTGTTTATTGAATTGAGAAAGGAATTTAACGACTCTTGTGGTATGTGTCCTTTAGACGTATATAATTTTGAGTAATAATCTTTAAAAAGATCATTAATTTTTTGAGGATCGCTAGTATTATCATTTCCAGTTGTAATTTCATTTATTGCCCTCTCATTCTGTATAGCCTTAATGCGCCAGGCTAGAAGTTTCCCTGCCCTCTCTCCCCGATCGTAGTAGGATTGTTTCAATCTGAATATCTCTGATGTAGCTTTATTTGTTGATAGTTCATCATATTTTGCCCTCAATATTAGCAATTCTTTTTGTTTTTCTTTAGAACCTTTTAGATTTATCTCGAGCTCAGTCTCTTTTATTTGTTCTTCAAGTTTTACCATCTCCATGAGAGTTTTATTAACTTCGTTTTTTGTGTAGCTCATCATTTGACCTCGTATAAAAGCCTTGAATGCTTCCCATCTGATAGTTGCTGTAGTCTCAGATTTATTAAAGTCAAAGTAATCATCAATATTTTTTTCAATGTATTTCAGAAATTTAGGCATTTGTAACCAGTGTGGTTTTAAACGCCAGATAGGATTACGTCTAATTGCAGTTGAGGGTGAAAATTTAAGTATGCATAATGAATGGTCGGAGATTAATATGCTATTATATGCACAATCTTTAATTCTCGCAACTAAAGAATTTGAAATTAAAAAATAATCAATACGGCTATAGCTATTATGAGTAGTTGAATGGCACGAATATTCTCTCTTTGTTGGATTCTGGATTCTCCATATGTCTCTTAAGTTAAGTTCAGACATAAAATGTTGTATAACCCGTCTACTTTTAAGGTGTGCTGAATCTAATCCTGATGATCTATCAAGATTTGGGTCTAAAGTACAGTTAAAGTCTCCAGCACAGACTACATCCCCATGCAAAGCTGTAATAGAAAGAAACAAATTATTATAAAAGTCAGGATCGTCTACATTGGGACCATATAGGTTAACCAAAACAAAGTTTTGGTTCATCAGTGAGGCTTGGATTATTATGAATCTCCCAGCAGGGTCTGTGATAACTTTTTTTATACCAATAGGTAAAGATTTATGAATCAAAATTGCTACTCCCCTAGCATGTGGAGAAAATGAGCTTGAAAAAACTTGACCTGGCCATCTTCTTCTTAGTTTAACAATTTCGTTCGCAAGTAAGTGTGTTTCTTGTAAAAAAAAAACCACTTTGGGCTGATATTGTTTAAGTCTATTCATTACTTTTTTGAGTTTGATCAGTTTCCTAAGGCCTCTTACGTTCCAGGAGATCACATCAACAATGGATTCAGTACTCATTCATTTAATGTCCATATATCAGCACTTTTTGTTTTTTGTCTCGGCTGTTGAAATTTGCAATTTGCAATTTGAAAAACATAGTACCTTGAAAACATTGAACATTTACAAACATAAACACAAAACACTTTCCTGAGATTCCCCCCCTGCCTCGCTGTTTGATTGTTTTTTGCATTGAGATATTTTCAGGACATTTGCTCTGTAATGGGTGAGTATTGTAGATCAGGATTAGTCCGCCCGTGGTGATTTTATTTTGTAAATACAGATGTTGTGCTCGTTCCTTTTCCTGTTGGTGCGACGTAATCTTTAAAAGTTGACTCCGGCACAGCTCCGGCGTCCGGCAGAAATAGGATCGGTTCTAATTTTGACGGACTGCCGTCCACTCGCCGCCGCCGTGCGGAGCCAGTGTAAACGCTCTCTTTGATTATAATGGGTACGTATTTGCTGCGGAGGTCGGACCGGAGCGGATCGGAGCCGGAACACATGTAGTGTAAATTGGGGGTTACAGGTGGTAAATAAGGCATTTTTAAAATGTATCTGGCAGCCCTGGGCTCAGCTGTATTCATTGTGCATGCAGCGATTGCATGATCAGTAAAGCCTCCAGTAGACCTCAGCGTCCTGCCTTTACGCCACTCTATGCGCCCATTCTGTGCGCACGCGTTTGCTAGCATAGCTCTGCTTACTTTCTCATGTTAAATGCTCGCGTTTTCGCTCCAAATCCTTGTTGTACTGTGAGCAGCTGCAGCTGTCCCCTCTGCAGCTGCGCTTAGAGGGGACAAACTGAGGTCGCTGATTGGTCACTTGCTGACACGCCTACTGAAATGATTGACAGCTCAGTGAGAAAACTCGAGAACTCATCATGAGCAGCCCGCTGCGGTGTTCTGCTGCGGTGTTTCTACTTTATATGTTATAAAAAGTTCTAAGAAATAAAAATAATAACAGGGAGCACTTTTCCTGCAGCCCACAGCCCACCAGGAAATATATAAAACCTCCCACAGCCAGGTAGGACCTGAATTCATTCATTTCAGTCATCGAGTGAACGGAGGAAGAAGCGATTACTTGACTTTAGGCAAAAAAACAAAAGAAAAGGCCCGATCAGCGATAAAGAAGAGGAATTTAATTCATTTGTGTAACATACAAAACAGTCGGGAACAAACGGGAAAGTTTATGGTCAGACACCGCGCAAGCGTGCGCGGTCGTAAAAAAAAGAGCTTTGCGCGTTCGTGCCCTGAGGGCCTACGCGGGGGCTACGCTTTTGCCACAGCGTACGTACGTTGTACAGAGGCGTATAGGCAGTGCGCGCAGTTATACTGGGGGCTTTACGTCCAAACTGGTGAATAACGTCTCTTTGGACCCTAGATTTTATTAGTTTTGCTTCTGCATGATGAAAAAGGGTGAGCAGCAGAAAAACACTCAGCTCTCTGACATTATTTAAATCTGGTGTTAGTGCAGAAAAACTTTGGACTGCAGCTGACTGTATGTGCAACTTCACACACGGAGAATTTCACACCTTCGGGGGTGGGGGAGCGGGGATGGGGTTTCCCCGAAAATCTCTCAGACTTGGTTTGAGAGAATGAGGGTTGTGAATGGCTGCCCTGTATGTCAATCAAGTGACAGGATGTTTCACTGACAAGGGCTGACAAATATTTTTTTTTATGTCACGCTGCGATCGACCATTACTACCTCAGCGATCGACCAGTAGATCGTGATGGACGTAATGAGCACCCCTGGGCTAGTGGCTGAGAGACGGTTGGAGGAACGTACAATTTTTGCGAGGAAAACGTTGTTTGCAGCTTTAGATGAGCAAACTTTTTGAAATTGGCGGTGGATAATAAGCTGGTTGCAGATTGGACTGGAATGGCGACTCAGGTAGATGATGATGACGATATGGAAATGGATGATTGGACACAGGTGACTGGAAGAGGACAAGGAAGAGGAAAAAACAAGACGAAAGGTTGGGCTGCGAACACAAAACGAACCTTGGATGAAATAAGTTCAGATGAAGGAAATAATGTTGTGAGCAAAAAAATTGTAAAAGAAAAGTTAAAAATAATGCTAAAATTCAAAGAAAAAGATGGAAACTCACAATTAGGCCCAATAGCAGTATCAAGAGATCTGAAAAAGAAAGTTAGAGAAATACATTTAGCTAAAATTCTTAGAGATGGGAACATGTTAATCATTGTGAAACCAGAAGAGCAGAAAAAATAAAGTAATGCATATTGATAACATCTGTAAAAAGAGTGTAAGAGAAAGGAAAATAATAGGAGAAAATAAAACGATGAGGGGAGTGATCACCGGGATCCCAATGGATGAAGGTTTGGAAAAACTCAAAAAGGGTATTTTTGAATATGAAATTAACAAAATGACAAGACTAACAAGAAATATTAATGGGGAACGAGTTCCAAGCATGTCACTATAATGTTAGAGTTTAAAATGGAGACATTACCGGAAAGAATAAAGATAGGATTTTTAAGTTTTCCAGTCAGGCCATTCATTCCCCCACCTGTCAGATGTTACAAGTGCCAAAGATATGGACACATAGCTGCAGTGTGTAGAGGACATCACAGATGCCGAAGATGTGGAGGAAACCATAAGGTAGTCAAGACAATGGTAAATGGTAAATGGAGCTTACTTATATAGCGCTTTCCAGCCCCCTTTGAGGGGCCCCAAAGCGCTTCACAGTACCAACCATCCACCCATTCATACGCACATTCATACACCGGTAGCGGTAGACTGCCTTGCCAGTCCTACTGGGAGCAACTTGGGGTTAGGTGTCTTGCCCAGGGACACGACGAGGTATGCCATGACCAGGGATCGAACCCGAGACCTTCTGGTCCTGAGCCGGCTGCCCTGCCTCTACACCATCTCGGCCCTGTAGACAAGTGCTGCAACTGTGGAGGACAACACCGGGTGACATATGGGGGCTGTGAAGTTAGAAAGAAGGCCGTGGAAATTCAACAGGTGAAAACAATCAACAACATCAGTTACGCAGAAGCAGTAAAAAAAGGTACAAGGACAGAAAATTAGAATAGAAAATGTAAAAACCCAACAAGTAGTAACACCAAGTCAAACACAAATAGAACAAACAAAACCAGAGTCAGAAGTTACCGTAGAAAAGATCATGTTGTCCATCGCTTATGTAATCAACTGTACAGACCAAGTCAAACACAAAACTGAAAAAATCAAGATCATAGTGAAAGGAGCAGAAAAGTTTTTGGGGATGAAAAACATAACATGGGAACACATTAACAAGACACTTGGGGGAGATGGGAAAACGAGAACAACAGAGGAGAGGGTCGTATGATCATCTTGCAGTGGAACGCCAGAAGTTTAATAGCAAATGGACAGGAATTTAAAGGGTTCATTAAAAACAGCACAAATAAACCAGACATAATTTGCATCCAGGAAACATGGCTCAATTCTATCTTAGACTTTGTAATTAAAGGATATACCAATAAAAGACGAGATCGAGAGGAGGGTAAGGGAGGGGGTTGTATTATTTTTATTAAAGAAGGAATTCAACACAGATTTTTAACAAAGGGATCAAATTTAGAGTTTATAATAATTGAAACATGGACAAAAAATGGAAATATCAGAATCATAAATTATTACAACCCAGGTAAAATATTGTCAATAGAAAATCTGGATAACCTTATTTCACAATTAGATGGGAAATTAGTTTGGTGTGGTGATTTTCATAGGCACAGTACATTATGTGGTACTCATAATGATCACAATTGAGGAGATTATGGATAATTAAAATCTAGTTTGTTTAAATGATGGAAGCAGCACAAGAATAAACATCACATCAGGAACAGAATCAGCAATAGATCTCACATTAGTTTCAGACTCACTGGCAGTAATCAGTTCATGGCAAGTTCTTAACGACACCACAATAGGCAGTGATCACCATCCCATAATAACCAAACTGGATTTAGAAACACAACAATATGATACACGGGGAGCACAAGCATGAAGTTTCACAAACGCCAACTGGGCAACATTTTTGGAAATGAGCGAAAGAGAAATGGCAAAAATAGATTTAGATGTAGAAATTAATGAATTAAACATGTCAATCTGTTCATCTATTGTAGAAGCAGCAAACAAATCCATAAAGAAGAAAGGAGGAAAGAATAACAAAAAGATTGTCCATGGTGGACAAAGGAATGTGAAAAAGCAATTAAGTTGAGAAATAAGGCTTTTTTTTTTTTTTAAAGAATCATAATACTCAGAATCTCATTGAATATAAAAAACAGCAAAGTATTGTAAGAAGAACCATAAAAAATACAAAACGAGAATATTGGAAGGGATCTTGTAGTTCAGTGGGAAGAGAAACAGAAATAGGTAAAGTTTGGTCGATGATTAAAGGCACGGTCTGCGATGTCTGGAACACGCTGGCACTTAGTAAAATTTTGAACAGAGACCTTTCTCCCTCCTCCCCCTTGCACTCTGGGTGACCTGCAACTCCGCCTCCTTAGCTCCTCCTCCACAGCTTGGCCTCTCGTGAACGCGCATGCATGTAAACACAGTTGTAATGGCGTCGGCGCAGTCACCGGTAAGGATGGACTATTTGCTTCGCAAATCTTTGCGTATTTGTAATAAAGTATCGTAAATTATGTATAACCCTTTCAATAAGTTATGTTATATTACTTTGCTGCAGTGTGTGACATTTTATCTGTGTTACGCATCTAGAGTTTTGAAACATTGTCGATGGTCTTCAGACGAGGAATTTACACCCAGAGGGACTTCTACGGTCTGAAGAAGAGGAAGCCAGCTGCGTGCTGGAGACACTCAGCTCCTGCGAAGATTCAAACCTGTGTTGATGCACTCCAGCTGGACTTGTTCAGATTCTGGTTTTGTTACATAATGAGATACGATGCTCACAGGGGGAGTTGATGAAAACAAACAGTTCTCATAGTCACCATGTTTTCATGCAAACATTAAATTGATGATTGGGTGAACAGTGTTGCTGTTGGTTTGTCCTATTCTTCATGAACATGCAGTGAAATCAGTTTCAATTTGAAAGAACACAGCAACAAAATCTTTGTTTTTTTATTGATTTAGTTTATTAAAGCTGGGGTATGTAGCATTTTATAAACATATTTCTTTGTCACTATATATCTATATCTATCTATATATCTATCTATATATCTATATACAGTATATATATATATATATACAGTATATATATAGTATATATATACTGTATATACAGTATATA
>JBBPBX010031520.1:18546-34475 GCA_038048925.1 Garcialebias charrua
ATATATATATATATATATATAGTATATATATATATATATATATATATATATATATATATATATAATAATAATAATAATGTGTTTGTCTGTCATCTGCGTATGTTTCCCATACACAGACGAAATTCGTCTCTGCATTTAACCCAACCACCCCAGGTGGTGCAGTGAGCAGCCAGAGGGCGCTCGGGGAGCTGGAGAATTAGGTGTGCACTCATAGACACCCCAAGGTGTGTAGTGGCCGGGACGCGAACCCGCGTCCTTCGGGTCCCAAGTCAAACGCCCTAACCACTATACCATCTTGGCTCCATATATATATATATATATAGTTATAATAATAATAATAATAATGTATTTTCCTGTCATCTGCGTATGTTTCCCATACACAGACGAAATTCGTCTCTGCATTTAACCCAACCACCTACCAGGTGGTGCAGTGAGCAGCCCGAAAGCGCCCGGGGAGCTGGAGAAATAGGTGTGCACTCATAGACACCCCAAGGTGGGTAGTGGCCGGGGCGCGAACCCGCGTCCTTCGGGTCCCAAGTCAAAAGCCCTGCCACTAGACCATCTTGGCTCATATAGGTATCTATATAAATAAATAACTATTTTTATAACTACTGTATATATACAATATATATATATATATTAGGGGTGTAACGATACACAAAACTCACGAGACGAGACGAGACAAATTACAGAGCTCGCGAGAACGAGACGAGATTTTAATATTAGTCCAAGAAAACTTCAAAGATCTGTTTTATGCCGCAAAAAGGCTTTTATTCTGTTTTAACATGTATTACAAACCCAACTGATGTCTTCATTTTACTGATTGAATCTCCTTAGACCTAAGAACGTTCACTTTGTTTAAAAAAATAGATATTCACGCAGGACTTTCCAAAAATTGAACATAAATATCCGCATCAGCACTGAATCTGCAGCCGTCACTCACCAGTGTTGCCAGATTGGGCGGTTCACCGCGATTTTCCTTCTGACTTTTGCGGGTAAAGAGTGCTTTGGGTGGGTGGGACTCTATCTGGCAACACCGGTCACACCGGTGTTTACGCGTGTGTCTTTACATTCGGGGCAGCGTCGGCAGCGCCGGGACCCTCCATCAATGTAGAGGCGTCTGCGGCACCGGGACCCTCCATCAGTAGTTGGGGCGTCTTCTATAGCAACTTCATCCGGCGAAGCCATGCTGTCCGTGACGCTGACTTGCTAGGGGCTCTGCTAGCGCTAGCATTAGCGTCTCGCGAGACAACGTTACCTCTCAACGAGAGATATCGCGGGAGTTTAATATCGCGAGATCTCGTACAACGAGATCTCGTTACATGCCTAATATATAAATTTTTAAGGTTCATTGATAAACTTCATCAACTCGTTTAAAAGTTCTTTTCTTTTAATTGAGGATTTTTGGGATTGAAATTGCCCCAAGGCCACACCCTGCCACAGATCTTTGGAGGACATCCCGCGTGGAGATGGTCTTCATCTGGTCTCCATGGGTCAGTCCTCAGTGCTGGTTGATCACCTTCGGTCTCACGCAGGTGCAACCCACTGAGATGAGTTTGGACTCAGTGGTAGCTGTGCCTGGCCCCAGATGCGGCTGTTGGTTGCAGCACTTCCTCTCTACCACGGTCGGCATTTCTCTGCATCTACGGCAGATGCACCATGAAGGTTGTCCAGGTAAAGGAGGGATGGTTGCTGGTGAAGCAGGTCTGAAATGGCTGAGGACATCAAAAAAATATAAACGTAAAAAACATAAACTAACATTGATACTGAGGAAACACATTACATTATTTTATTAAAGCAACAATAATCAAGTTTGATCATGAAATAAAGAAACATGTACTTGGGAACCAGGGGCCTCATGTACAAAGACTTGCGTGGATTTCCTACTGAAAAGTGACGTACGGTCAAATCCAGAAAAGTGTGTACGCACAAAAAAATCCAGATGTATCAAACTGTGCGTACACCGGAATCCACGCACATTCCTTTTGTACATCACAATTAACGTGGAACTGAGCGCACGTGAGACACCTCCCCTGACACGCCTTCATTTACATATGTTAAACAGATGCAAATTACTTCCTGCATGTGTGAAGGACATGTTTGTTTGATCCCTGCGCGATCAGAAATCATTTCTAGATTCAGGAAAATAATGAATTTAATATAATATGAGTGAGGAAAATAATCCTAAGTAAGAATAGTAATAAAATGTGTTCATCACGCAAAGAACGAGTGATTGTGTGTCGGTATTAGTGTGTGCGCGCACCCTGCTTTGGTGCGCAACCGGCTCATCCATTCATTCTGAGTGAAAATATTAACTTTGCGCACGAGTTTATTACCATAATTACTGTAAACACAGAGGAACTTAGATGTTTGGTAGATCTTTGTTTATTTAATAGATGATATGAAGACACGGGTCTGTGCGTCTCAGTGGAGAGTTTTCATGACATGATGTTGGAGTCTCCAAACGCTGCGCGCGCCACAGCCTTGTGCGCAATCTGTTTGTCTGTGAAGCTTTTACTCTCCTACAAGTTATATATGGTGTACTTTCACGTGTCATTTTGGAGAAATCTACAATAAACGCAGATTATGAATCACCTCCAGCTGCCGTGTAACACCGGCGAGGGTGCGCGCGCGCTCCAAAGCGCGACCACTCAGCCTTTGGAATCATATAGATGAGACATTCCATTGGACATGAATCGGCTTTGTGTGGACTGGACAGCCCTGATCGGCCTGCAGCTCCCTCAGGAAAGCTCGGGAACAGTTTGATCGCTGCTTCTGCATGTGCACGCGTGATGCACGGCTCCTGTGTTGCTCCAGAGCGCAGCAGTGCCAAACTGAAAAATGATTATTTCTGAAAACGGCTGATAAGCCATATCCTAGATCAGAAAATTATATCTGTTTATAAATAAATGCTCTGCGTGTTACACTATTTATTATATCCTCCAGTAAGGCTGAATGAATCCGTTCCTGTTAAATTTATTTTTGGCACAACTTTGCGCGTCCTTTATTTAACTGCGTCATGTGGATGTGATACTTGTTAATCGTGTGTTTGGTGGGAATATTAATCATTCTCACATCATGAACAGTTAATAATAATAAAAATAATGATGACATCAATTTATAACGCACATTTCATCAATGGAAATCTCAAAGTGCTACAAGGTGCAACAGAATTAAATGTCAATGAAACAAATAATGAAACAATTAAAATCAACAACAGTATCAGCTAAGATCAAAAGTAGAATCATGAGGAGGCAGAGTATGCTCGGTTGAAAAGAAAGGTCTTCAAGCCGCTCTTAAAGTCAACCACAGACTGTGGGGCTTCAGTTTCTCTGAATCACCTGTAAGTGTCGCCAAAGGAACAAGAACCACAGAAACGTGCGTACGCCTGCCATGGGGCTGGCGTGGAAATGTACTTGGATGCGCACATATTCACGTTCAGTTCAGTTTTGATACATACGGGGTTTTGCGTGGATCGTGACGTACGCAAGGATTTTGTGTGCACGCACGGTTGATACATGAGGCCCCAGTACGATAAATTCTCTCAATAAAAGTTAATGAGACTAACTCGAAAGTATAGACAAAATCATATTTTTAACACGCACTAAAATACGTACGTTCAGTGCAAGTGTATGTTATACATGAACACAGAATTTTAATTAAGTCATTTTTTTTTTAAATTCTTAAATTTATAAAGTTGTACTTTTTCTGTGACGCGGTTAGAAAAATAAAAAAATAAGCTTCAAAGTTATTTATTGTCAATATTGTGCATCTGTATTATTCTAATTTTATGTACACTAAAATCTATGGTCATGAGCTTTGGGTTGTGACCGAAAGAACGAGATCTCGGATACAAGCGGCTGAAATTAGTTTTCTCCGCAGGGTGTCTGGGCTCTCCCTTAGAGATAGGGTGAGAAGCTCGGTCATCCGGGAGGGACTCAGAGTAGAGCCGCTGCTTCTCCAGTTGAGGTGGCTCGGGCATCTGGTTAGGATGCCTCCTGGACGCCTTCCTGGTGAGGTGTTCCGGACACTTCCCACCGGGAAGAGACCCAGAGGAAGACCCAGGACACGCTGGAGGGACTACCGGTATGTTTCTCGGCTGGCCTGGGAACACCTTGGTATTTCCCCAAGAGGAGCTGCTCCAAGTGGCTGGGGAGAGGGAAGTCTGGGCCTCCCTACTTAGGCTGCTACCCCCGCGACCCGACCCCGGATAAGAGGAAGAAAATGGATGGATGGATGGATTATATAAAAACAACTATTAAACTTTGGTTTTTGTTTCTGCCTACCATAATATCTGGTGGAAATACATTTCATAAACAATATTAGACATACAACCTTACCATCTACATTTTAAAATTGTGTAATAATATTATGATCACAGTTATATTAGTTGCAGTGCAAACCATAAAATAATCTTGACATAAATATGGTTTCCCCTTACTTACCTTGTTTCCAAAACCTGAATGGGAGTCTCCCCAAATTCACTTCTGAGACCTTCCCCAAAGTCATCATCTCTGCATAAAAACATATAATGTAGTTCAAACAATAATCAGATATTCTTTTCAACACATTTATCACACAATGACAAATTTATCTAACATATCAAAGCATGTAGGATGATTTAAAAAATAGCATCAAACAGCCATCTTCCATCCTGTTCTGCTGCTAGAAGTAAAATTTGAACTTTTTACGCTCTCCTTTCATCCTGCTTCACTGCAGGCTCATGTCCGCAGCAGACAAACTCGTCCACCCCACCGCAAGTTTTACAGATTTTATGCAAAAAATTAATGATTTTTGAGGCCCTTTATACAGGTAAACGTCCAAAGAGGTTGACATGTATGCATCAACAACATATATTGTGTAGGAGAACTAACAGACTTTTCGATTATGAACACCAAATGATCTGCAGACAATATGCTAATTGCTAGTTGTTGTGATCATGCCTCTCTTACACAGACAGCGCAGTTACAGTACTTTCATCATATCTGCTTGCTGATCCACAATACAATAAGTTAGGATAACTAAATGTACGTATCGAAACAATACTGAGGTTGAATGAGTTAGCTGCTACCATTAGCATCACGTCAGCTGTAGGCCGGAAAACGGTTTTAGCCTGTTGTAGATAATATCATGGCATTTGCACTATCACATGATTCAAGCAAAGACACTTACTTGTCAAGCAAGAATGTTGCTATCTCTGCATCGCTTTGCAATCCTTTGAGCACCCGAAGCTCTCGCCACCTCCGCCATTTTGAAACAGCTACTGTTTCTGTTGGGGACGTGCGCGGCTGCGCGCTGCCGCTGGGAGAGGCGGGGGAAGGGCGGGGGAAGCTCGTTCATGAAAATAACTCTGTTTTTATTGGCTGGTTAAACTCGGGCCGCTCTGGTTTTTATAAATGCTATTTTAACCACCGGGAGACGCCAGAGGAATATAGTATTTCTCAAAGATTAGCTGTTTAACATCACTCTGTCAAAAAATAGTGACAGAGAGAAGAAATATGATTATAAAAAAAGCTACATACTGAACCTTTAAAAGAATGAATGGAGTAAGACAAGAGTGTGGGTATCTGGTTTTGAGTGATGGAGAAGTAACGGCAGTTGAAAATAAGGAGAAAGCACAAATGATGGTTAAAGCTTTTATTAAAATTCATAGTTCAAATTATATTAGTGAAGAAGGAAAAAGAGGAAGAGAGAACCATAACAGAAAAAAGAAAGTTTTTAGAAGAAGAGGAAGGAGAAAATGATTTATTAAATATACAATTTTCAAAAACGGAATAAAACCGAGCACTTCAAAAATGTAAACTATAAGCACCAGAAAATGATCAGATTTGTTACATAATGATTAAACATCTCAGTGAAGCATCAAAATATATTATTTTAGAATTATTCAATAGAGTCTGGGAAGAAGGAAACATACCACAGTCTTGGAAAGAAGCAGTAATCATCCCAATATGAAAACCAGGAAAAGATCATACCAAACCAGAGAACTACAGACCAATAGCTTTAACATCTATCATCTGCAAAATTATGGAGAAAAAGATAAATGAAAGAATAGCATATTATGTAGAAAAAAAAAAGTTATATGTCCAACTATCAAAGTGGTTTTAGAAAAGGAAGAAACATGATGGATCCAGTCTTGTGTCTGGAACATGACATCAGGAATGCCCAGATTAATAAAGAAAGTGTGGTAGCTGTTTTTCTTGATGTAAAGAAAACGTATAAGATGATGTGGAGAGAGGGACTACTTATAAAAATGAAAAAAAAAAAACAGGAATCACAGGACGAATGTTTAAATGGATCAAAACTTTTCTATCAGACAGACAAATACAGGTGAGAATAGGACAAGTTTACTCAAACAAATACTATATAGAAAACGGGACGCCACAGGGAAGCATTGTTAGCCCTCTATTATTCTCCATAATGATAAACAACATGTTTGATGAGTAGAAATAGGAATGGGAAGGTCGTTATTTGCTGATGATGGAGCTTTGTGGAAGAGAGGCAAAAATCTACAGTTTATTCTAAAAAAGGTACAGGAAGCAATAAAAACAGTTGAAAAATGGTCAAATAGATGGGGAGTAAAATTTTCAGTAGAAAAGACAAAATCAGTAATTTTCACAAGAAAAACCATACCTAACAATAGTGAACTCAAGTTATATGGAAAAGTAATTGAAAGAGAAAAACAATTTAAATTTCTGGGAATCTGGTTTGATGAGAGACTAACATGGACAGTGCACATCCAAAAAATTACAGATAAATGTAGAAGAATTTTAAACATCATGAGGTGTTTGACAGGAAAAGACTGGGGAGCAGACAGGAAAGCACAAAGGACCATCTACACAGGATTACAGGTAGTCCCCGATTTACGAGAGAGATTTTCCTCACCTCGTTCTACAGGTGTGCAGTGGAGAGCGTCCTGTGCTCCAGCATCAACGTGTGGCATGGAGGCTGCACAGTTGCAGAGAGGAAAGCTCTACAAAGAGTGGTGAAGGCTGCACAGAAGTCTGTGGGAGTCAGTCTCCCCACCATCACAGACATTTACACCTCCAGATGCAGAAAAAGAGCCACCTGCATCATGAAAGACCTCACTCACCCAGCACACTCACTCTTTGCACCACTCCCCTCGGGACGGAGGTTGAGGAGCATCAAATGTAGAACCACTAGACTGAGGAACAGCTTCTACCCTGAGGCTGTCAGACTCATGAATAAATAAATAATAAGAATAAACACTGCAAAATGTCACATCATGCTGATGCTGATCTGTTTCTTGTTGCTGCGTTCATCTGTGACCATCTGCTCATGTTCGTGCTGCTGTTTATAATGATGTTTTTCTACTACATTAGGGCTTAGTGTATTACTAGCTGATGTCTCTCTTAGTTAATCCTAGATGTTATTATTGTTTTTCTCTTGCATTTGTTGTTGGATGTAACTGGGACCCTGTGTACATAATCTCGTTTTCAACACATGTACTACATGCGGTGCAAATGACAATAAATTCTCTCTGACTCTGACTCTGACTCTCTGACTCTGACTCTGAGATCCGTTACAACGAGGCGCTCGTAAACCGGAAATCTCGTAATTTGGAACGGCCGCCATTTCTCTCGTAAATCCGGAATTTCGCTCGTAAATTGGAACGGTTTTCGCTAGCGCGACTACAAACACTCTATTTTCATCCAAAAACTGCTTATGAGTGCATAAAAATGATCGGAAACGTGTGTCCATATGCTTAGCTAACTAACTGTGGTGAAAAAACACATGAAAACTCAGTATTTTTTTCGTTTTTTCCAAAAATTCGCAGCTCGTAAGTCTGGAACCTCGCAGATCAGAGCGCTCGTAAATCGGGGACTACCTGTAATCAGATAGTCTATGGGAGTATCGTAATAGTTCAGCTTCAGAAACAAATTCAGAAAAGTTAAACAGTATTCAGTATCAGGCATTAAGGATTATTACCGGGACATTCAAAACAACACATACAGGATCAATATTGGTAGAAATGGGAGAGACACCACTGAACATTAGAAGAGAACAATTAGCATTAAACTACTGAGCAAATCTGAAAGGACAGGAACAAAACCATCCAACACAATAAATATTAAAACCATGCTGGGAAAAAGAAAAGAAACATACTAAAAGCTTTGGTTGAACCATAAATCAAAAATCAAAAGAAATTCAAGTAGATAATAATAATAATAATGAATTCAATTTATAACGCACTTTTCATTAGTGAAAATCTCAAAGTGCTACACACATTGAATGCTACACACATTCATACACCGGTAGCGGCAGACTACCATGCAGGGTGCTTTCCAGTCCTACCGGGAGCAACTCGGGGTTAAGTGTCTTGCCCAAGGACACATGGTGTGGGGAACCGGGATTCGAACCGCCAACCTTCCGATCGGGGGACGACTGCCATTACCACTATGCCACGGCCGCCCCTAGATGACCTTAATCAGAGCCATATAGAGAGAGAGAGTTGCGACACTCCCATAGACTCCCATTGTAAGAATGGAATGCGGAAGTCACATGGGTCATGGAGGGGGCGATTCGTTCCAAACTGTTCCAAACAGCAACGCTGCTAGCATCGAACGTAGTTCATTCTTAATCAGAATCAGAATCAGAATCAGGTTTATTGGCCAAGTATGTTGACACACACAAGGAATTTGTTTCCGGCTGTTTGTGTCTCTCTAGAAAATGTCTCTCAAGGAATGATCACATGGGGGTTGGGAATGGGTTGGGGGTCACGCTGATGGATGTCTGATGATCAACTGTTGATGATGGTGACGGCCTGGGGGAAGAAACTGTTCTTGTGTCTGACAGTCTTAAGGCTGAAATATACCTGAGTGTCCTCCTTACTCCACTCTACGCGCGCATTTTGTGCGCATGCGTTTCGCTGATATAGCTTCAGAAGCTACGCTTTTCAAATGCTCGCGTTTTCGCTCCAAATCCTTGTTGTTTCGCTCCAAATCCTGGTTGTCATGTGAGCAGCAGCAGCTGCCCGGTCTGCAGTTGCGAGCAGAGGGGGACAAACTGAGGTCGCTGATTGGTCACTTGCTGACACGCCTACTGAAATGATTGACAGCTCATGAGACACGCGCTGGCTTTGGTCCAGAGGAGCAGCTGTTCGCTTCGCTCCTCCCGCGGCGGTCTTTTATCACTTTATATGTTAATATAAACTTCTAAAAAATAAAAATAAAAACAGGGAGCGCTATTCCAGCAACCCACAGTCCACCAGGAAATATTTAAAACATCGCGCTGCCAGGTAGGACCTGAATTCATTCATTTCATTCATCGAGTGAACGGAGGAAGAAGCGATTACTTGACTTTAGGCAAAAAAAAACAAAAGAAAAGGCCCGATCAGCGATAAAGAAGAGGAATTTAATTCATTTGTGTAACATACAAAACAGTCCGGCGCCGGGGAAGTTTATGGTCAGACACCGCGCAAGCGTGCGCGGTCGTAAAAAAAAGCTTTGCGCGTTCGTGCCCTGAGGGGCTGCGCGGGACTACGCTTTTGCCTCAGCGTACGCAGGGGCGCAACTAAATATTTTTGAGGTGGATGCGAAAACATCAACGGCGCCCCCCCCCCCCTTTTTTTTAACCTGCCGCCTCATACAGCTTTCCTCCCTTAGTCATGCACTTAGAAAATACAGTAGCAATATTACAGATTTTTTTATGTTACATATTATATCAGGTGATCATTCCAATCATAAACAAATAAGAAGTTTAATAAAGTAAAAATATATAACAATAGTGGTAATCAGTGCTCAATATTTTATGTAGAAAAAATATGAAATCTTAACAGCCTGGAGTCCATGTCAGTGTTTTAACATTTATGACATTTAAACTGTTACTTTCCGTGAAAGAAGACAATGAAAGATGGTCATCAGAAATTCAAACCATCATGGTATACAGTATAGGTTTTTGTTGCCTCCCTAATGTAATTATTCCTACCTGATGTCATCACTTGTCTCCTCTATCACTGACCTCGTGTCTGTCTCCTTCACCCTTTGTCTGTGGCATTCTGCACTGTCATATGGTCAAAAAAGCATTATATATTAGTTGTAAAAATTACAGATCTTAATACAGTTTTTAAAAATAATGTTTACATGTTATTGCTTGGGATTAAGTAGCTGTTCCCTCACTTCCACCTGCATTAGACCAACCTGTTGCCTTCCCCAGTCTGTCCTGATTCTTCCTCTGTCATCTTCTCTTCCTTCTCTCCATCCTCACAGCTGAATGACATTAATTTTGTGTTAAGTAGGTTTAAAAATACAGCAGTCAAACCACAATAGAAATGAAACTTTAATTTAAATGATCTCCTTGTTGGATAACAGTTACTGACTGGACATTTCATCTGATCTGACTTACCAGATACATCACAACACACACCACTGTAGTGATATTAAATAAGACATTTAAACTCAAGTGTCCCTCTGCCAAAAAGGTTGGTAACATGGGTCACCAACCTTTTTGAGTCTAAGGGCTATGGTGACACTGAGGACTAATTTGTCTGATACACACATAAACTTGTACAACTCGTCTTTAATTAAAGAATCAATAATAAATGTACATATGAGTGAATAAATTGTAGCACTGCATTGGAACATAGTTGGGAACTGCACCACAACAGTTTAGCTTTCCTGTGTTAATGTTTCCTGTTTTATTTAGATAATTCTTACACTTAGTGTGTGGATGTGTGTGTGACATGTATCAAATAAACATATTAAACAAATCACGTCTATAGGGGAGGCAACATATATTTAACAACCAAATATGGGACGATTCCTATTAGGCTAGCTTTAGCTAACCTGAATATTTACAACCCTCCTGTCCTGCTAAAACACTGACTGTACTTACCTAATATCTTTTAACCACATTGAAAGGCTTTTTAAAAATTGAAAAGCATTGAAAGCAGCAGATAGGTACCGGCAGTCCAAGCGGCATGCGGCTCGGGTGGTTGCTGAGGCAAAAACTCGGGCGTGGGAGGAGTTCGGAGAGGCCATGGAGAATGACTTCCGTACGGCTTCGAGGCGATTCTGGTCCACCATCCGGCGTCTCAGGGGGGGAAAGCGGTACGCGACCAACACCATTTATGGTGGGGATGGCGTGCTGTTGACCTCAACTCGGGATGTTGTGAGTCGGTGGGCGGAATACTTCGAAGACCTCCTCAATCCTACTGGCACGTCTTCCACTGAGGAAGCGGAGCCTGGGGACTTTGGGTCGGGCTCTCCAATCTCTGGTGCTGAGGTCGCCGAGGTGGTTAAAAAGCTCCGCGGTGGCAAGGCTCCGGGGGTGGATGAGATTCGTCCTGAGTTCCTTAGGGCTCTGGATGTTGTGGGGTTGTGTTGGCTTACGCGACTCTGCAATATCGCGTGGACATCGGGGGCAGTTCCCTTGGATTGGCAGACTGGGGTGGTGGTTCCCCTATTCAAAAAGGGGGACCGTAGGGTGTGTTCCAACTATAGAGGGATCACACTCTTAAGCCTCCCTGGTAAGGTCTATTCAGGGGTTCTGGAGAGGAGGGTCCGTCGGATAGTCGAACCTCGGATTCAGGAGGAGCAGTGTGGTTTTCGTCCTGGTCGTGGAACACTAGACCAGCTCTACACCCTCAACAGGGTCCTGGAGGGTGCGTGGGAGTTTGCCCAACCAGTTTACATGTGCTTTGTAGACTTGGAAAAGGCATTCGACCGCGTCCCTCGGGGGGTTCTGTGGCGGGTACTCCGGGAGTATGGGGTACCAGGCCCATTGATATGGGCTGTTAGGTCCCTGTACGACCGGTGTCAGAGCTTGGTCCGCATTGCCGGCAGTAAGTCAGGCTCGTTTCCGGTGAGAGTTGGACTCCGCCAAGGTTGCCCTTTGTCACCGATTCTGTTCATAACTTTTATGGACAGAATTTCTAGGCGCAGCCAAGGTGTTGAGAGGATCCGTTTTGGTGGCCTTAGAATCGCTTCTCTGTTTTTTGCAGATGATGTGGTCCTATTGGCTTCATCAGCTCGTGATCTACAGCTTTCGCTGGAGCGGTTTGCAGCTGAATGTGATGCGGCCGGGATGAGGATCAGTTCCTCCAAATCCGAGGCCATGGTCTTGAGCCGGAAAAGGGTAGCGTGCCCTCTCCGGGTCGGGGAGGAGGTCCTTACCCAAGTGGAGGAGTTTAAGTATCTCGGGATCTTGTTCACGAATGAGGGAAAACTGGAGCGTGAGATCGATAGGCGGATAGGTGCAGCGTCCGCAGTGAAGCGGGCGCTGTACCGGTCTGTCGTGGTGAAGAGAGAGCTGAGTCAAAAGGCAAAGCTCTCAATTTACCGATCGATCTACGTTCCCACCCTCATCTATGGTCATGAGCTTTGGGTTATGACCGAAAGAACAAGATCTCGGATACAAGCGGCTGAAATGAGTTTTCTCCGCAGGGTGGCTGGACTCTCCCTTAGAGATAGGGTGAGAAGCTCAGTCATCCGGGAGGGACTCGGAGTAGAGCCGCTGCTTCTCCACATCGAGAGGAGCCAGTTGAGGTGGCTCGGGCATCTGGTTAGGATGCCTCCTGGACGCCTCCCTGGTGAGGTGTTCCGGGCATGTCCCACCGGGAGGAGACCCAGAGGAAGACCCAGGATACGCTGGAGGGACTATGTTTCTCGGCTGGCCTGGGAACGCCTTGGGATTCCCCCAGAGGAGCTGCTCCAAGTGGCTGGGGAGAGGGAAGTCTGGGCCTCCCTACTTAGGCTGCTACCCCCGCGACCCGACCCCGGATAAGCAGAAGAAAATGGATGGATGGATGGATGGATGAAAGGCTTTTTTTCAACTTCCTTCTCCCTTTTTCTGTTTTGCCCCCTTTTTTTTCTGCCGCTCCAGTGCACGAGTGAAAAAATAAATAAATAAATAAATAAATAAATAAATAACGCGCCTGTGGGCGCGTGTTCACAGCAGCACCTGTGTGTAGGGAGAGCAGAGAGATAGGAGGAGGGAGGTGAGGGAGCAGGGGGGCGCCTAATCAGTGCTGTTGACCTGTTATTGATCATTTCATGCAGTTAAAGAAAATGCCTGCTAGAAAAACATTTTTTTTTTCTAGAGACGCTTTTGACGCCCCCTTAAGTCCAGCGCCCCCATGCGGTGCATCCACGGCATAGCGCCCATTTGCGCCTCTGAGCGTACGTACGTCGTACAGAGGCGTATACAGGGTACGCTCAGGTATATTTCAGCCTTTAGTGGACAGAGATCTGTAGCGTCTGCCAGACGGGAGAAGTTGGAACATGTTGTGACCCGGGTGTGTGGAGTCTGTGATGATTTTTCCAGCCCGTTTCCTTGTTCTTGTGTGGTACAAGTCCTGAATGGAGGGCAGTGAAGCCCCAATGACTTTCTCAGCTGTCCTCACTGTTCGCTGCAGCCTGTTCCTGTCCTGCCTTGTGGCTGCTCCAAACCAGACTGTGATGGATGTACACAGGATGGACTCAATGACTGCAGTGTAGAACTGGATCAGCAGCTCCTGAGGCAGGTCCAGCTTCCTCAACTGGCGTAGGAAGTACAGTCTCTGCTGGGCCTTTTTGAGGATGGAGGTGATGTTGTGCTCCCACTTCAGGTCATGTGAGATGGTGGTTCCCAGGAACCTGAAGGACTCTACCGTAGACACAGGGCTGTTGAAGATTTTGAGGGGCAGCAGTTCTGGGGGGTGTCTCCTGAAGTCCACTCTCATCTCTACTGTCTTCAGTGTGTTCAGCTCCAGTTTGTTCAGGCTGAGCCAGGACATCAGTCGTTCCACCTCCTGTCGGTACGCAGACTCGTTGTCATCACTGATAAGTTCAAGTTCCGGTTCCGGCGAGGTCAGGAGCGGCAGCACCTCTGGTCTCTCTGAGTCTTTTATCATCAAACTGACCCGTTTTTTCAAATTGGACCAAAGCTGGTCCTTCTTCCATCTGAATTCGGTGTTCAGTAGCTCAGAGAGCCAGACGGGACCGTTCAAAAAAAATTCTGTCGGACCAGGTTCGGAAGCTTCACCCCATCGGTCATTCTTGCCCGGCCAGGTGAGCCCTAAAGCCGGAGAGCCGCCCACGAAGACCCGGTGTTTCTTCTGCCACTCACTGGACCCCGTTTGAACGTCCCACCTGGATCTGCGGTTCTCCTGTGGTTTCTCCTGGTTTTCAACAAGATTAGCAGGGAAGTTTTTTACTTTTGCTGATTTTTTCTGCTGTCCTTTGTTGACCTCGTGGCGTGGGGGGAAGAAAGCGTACCTGCGTGAGCGTGGGGGAGGTGTTTTTGACTGGACCAGAATCGAACCGAACTGGCTGTGGGGACATCACCTACATTAAGTCCACATTAAGCTGTTTCACCTCCGTGGAACCTGAGCCCATCTGCGCGTGTGTTGCAGCTGACTGGAGCCGACTGGAGCTGCGCTCTCGCTCTCTCTGTGCTCTCACGCGCGTTCATCTGAGGGACGTGCGGATGTTTGAACTGCTGCTGAAATAATTCTGGAGCTGAGAGGTTCTGGCTTCAGTTTGAACTGCTGCTGAAATAATTCTGGAGCTGAGAGGTTCTGGCTTCAGTTTGAACTGCTGCTGAAATAACTCCGGAGCTGAGAGGTTCTGTTAGGCTTCAGTCCCTCTGGACTTGCTGTTTTTTAGGCTTCAGTTTGAACTGCTGCTGAAATAATTCTGGAGCTGAGAGGTTCTGTTGGCTTCAGCCCCTCTGGACTTGCTGTGTTTTTTTCTGGAGATGGCTTTTTTTTTCTTTTTTTAAAGAACCTCATTTGTTGTTGTGAGCTCAACAATAAACATCTTACCTGCTGCAGATAACTTTAAAGAGCCTCATTTCGTTGTTGTGGGCTGTTTGTGGATCAAACGAGCGGAGAGTGAAGCGCGGAGGATCTGGATCGTCGCTGTTTGGTGCCTGTTCCACACTGTTGGGGAGCTACTTGTGGATCAGACGGGCGGAGAGAATCGTGCGCCGCTGAGGATCAGGAGCTGCTGTTGCTGTTGTTTGGTGCTGTTCACGCTGTTGGGGAGCTACTTGTGGATCAGACGGGCAGAGAGAATCGTGCGCCGCTGAGGATCAGGAGCTGCTGTTGCTGTTGTTTGGTGCTGTTCACGCTGTTGTCCCTTTGCTGTCCTGATACAGGCTACAATCATGCCTTTAATTTTAAGAGGCATTTCTGGCATCACACTCTGCTGTTTGCTGCAAATTGCTTGTTTCCACCTGTTGATTCTGGATCCAGCCTGTGTTAACCAGGACCACATCCATTCATATTCACAGGGGGGCATCACACCCTATCACACAAACTGTAGTTGGGCCTCCTCAAAGGAACTGTTTGCACACTTAAATTGTGACGCTTTATGGTCAGAGACTTTTCTGCATCATTCATATTACTGTCATTATTTTCAGTTCTCAGACTACCTGGAATCACTAAATCTTATCAACTCATCTGGATCTGCCCATCACTGTGACTTTCATTGTTTTTGGGCTCTGAATGATCATATCTTCATTAATGTTTCACATGGTTCAATTATGGGGGAAAAATGTCACACTCCTGTAATTACACATCACTGACAAAGAAGTCAAGTAAATGTCTGATATTAATGTTGTTATTGATCTCAGGGATTCAGCCAAACCCAGGGCCAATCACTAACTACTGTACACCTAATGAGTTTAAAAATATTTCAGGTCTCCGTTTTCTGCATGTAAACGCTCGTAGCCTTCTAAAAAAACTTGATGAATTGAAAATCCTAATCACTTCTTCTGGGGCAGATGTGATCGTTATCTCTGAAACTTGGCTCAACGATTCTGTTTTGAAAAATGACTTGGCAATCAATGAATTTAAGATCTATCGTTGTGACCGTAATACAAGGGGAGGTGGAGTCGCTATTTACATCAGAGATTCTTTGGCTGCCAGGATTGCATCTAAAAAAACAATCGCAAACCAGTTTGAGGCTTTAGCTGTGAACATCACT
>JBBPBX010031521.1:7932-34475 GCA_038048925.1 Garcialebias charrua
AGATGTGAACACGTATGATTTGGAAATGTATTATCAATACAGAGGTCTAGTGGTGACAGAACAAGCAGCTTCATTGATCACGTTGACTATCCGCATTACATTGTAACACATTTACTATGTAAAAATTAATTTGAACTCAAGGTGGTGTGAAACATGAATAAAGTTTAGATTTTTTACTATTATTTTTTTAAATTTGAGGTAAGTTTGTGTGTGCTTTTACTGGTAATGTATACCCATAGTAATTCACAGCCCAGGTCCAGGTTGAGAAATGCTTTTAAGACAATAAAAGTGCACTGTGTACTCAAGACCAGGTTTATTGTTGTGTTTATTTATATTGTATATTTATTAGGGCTTGAGGAAGTGCTAAATAATCCATAGTTATACCTTTGGCGTCTCCCTACAACACACGTTTTCTATAGGGGAAAGGAAGCTGCAGTGACCACAGGTGCACCTGTTGAAATAGGTTATTTTTGCTTTATAATTTGGATACATATGTCTTACTTGAGATAGTTTAACATTAACAAATATGACAATTGTTACTGCTTTGAACATTAGCCTATGTTGCTAATATCAATTTACCACTCAGGAGGGGGTGAAAAGTCCTCCACCTAGCATGTCACGAGGTGTGGCCAGGACCGTGACATGCAGCTAGCATGTTGCATACATTATGCTAATGCTAGCTGCATGTCACAGTCCTGGCCACACCTCCTCGCTCTAACCCCCATATACCGGTAAGTTTAATAGTACATTTTCCTACTAAGGATATTATATGTGAAATTACTGTCATATATTGTTCTTATAAGTATACAAATTATATATGTTTCATTTTATACAAATTTACTAAGGATCTTATACCTGGTTTCAATGCATTATACAAAAAATATAAGTTTCAAACAAAACATATAAAAACTTTATAAAATGTACCCTGATGCATGCTCAATAATCCAGGTAGAAAAATCTAAAAAAGCTAAGTCTGGTCCTCTGGACATTCAAAAAAAAAAAAAAACAAAACAAAGCAAAAAATTGTAGAAACGTTTCGTCTTTCGTCCGAAAGACTTCCTCAGTCTGAGGTGCTGGGTTCAGCTCAGTCTTATAAATAGCACCCTCTCACAGTGTTACACAACCAGTTGGCTGATGACAGCCTGAAACCAGCTGCTCACATGATCAAGGAGGACCATCAGCCTAACAATGGATCGTTAGCACCCTGATGGTTGTTTGCTATTCACAGAGGGCTGAGTGATACCAGCAATCACAGCATTGTAGGAGGGGGACAGTTGAACTCGGAGGCCTCCACCCCTGTTTAATGATGGACGGTTTCTTTTCACAAAGATGGCCTCCTTTACTCCTCTCTCAAACCATCGTTCCTCTCTATCAAGGATGTGAACATCTTCATCCCTGAAAGAGTGACCGCTGGCCTGGAGATGAGTGTAGACTGCAGAGTCCTGACCTGATGATGTTGATCTTCTGTGCTGGGCCATCCTTCTTTGTGAAAAGAAACCGCCCATCATTAAACAGGGGTGGAGGCCTCCGAGTTCAACTGTCCCCCTCCTACAATGCTGTGATTGCTGGTATCACTCAGCCCTCTGTGAATAGCAAACAACCATCAGGGTGCTAACGATCCATTGTTAGGCTGATGGTCCTCCTTGATCATGTGAGCAGCTGGTTTCAGGCTGTCATCAGCCAACTGGTTGTGTAACACTGTGAGAGGGTGCTATTTATAAGACTGAGCTGAACCCAGCACCTCAGACTGAGGAAGTCTTTCGGACGAAAGACGAAACGTTTCTACAATTTTTTGCTTTGTTTTTTTGTTTTTTTTGTTTTGTTGAATGTCCAGAGGACCAGACTTAGCTTTTTTTAGATTTATAAAATGTATATATATCTTTTCCGTATGGGTAGACACGGTGTTCTTTGCTGCAAATAATGTTGTGGATCAAAGGTATTTATAAAATAATATGTGTACTTGGTGAATGAGTATAATGGGCAGCAGTATTTATTTTGCACTGGGTCATCTGTTTGACAGATCAAACAGTAATTTTTCTCAAGTACAGTATGCTTGTTTGTAAGGTGATTAAAATTTGTTTTTTTGTTTTTAGCTCCATGAGGCTTTACACATCCAGGGAATCTGAGCCGTGCTTCACAGACATCAAGCATCAAGGAGACATGTTCACATGTCACTTTGGAGGTGACATGAGAACTGATTCACCAGGTACATGTATTCATGTTTTATTTATTACCTTTGTACCCTACCCTCTGTCTGCAGGTATTAATATTATTATTTAATTATTATGTTTTTATTTATTATTTTATTTATTCATTCATTCATTCATTCAACCTTTATTTAGTCAGGTAAATCTTTTGAACCTCATGGGCTCATTTACGAAAGCGACCTGCTAAAACTAAAGAACAATGAACAGCAATGGTAGAATTTCCTTAAACAATAAACAATCAAACAATAAACAATAGAAAACAAAAGAGAGAGAAAAAAAATATATATATATATACACATATACATACATATATATATACATATATATATACATATATACACATTCCTCCTTTTAACAAAGTATCAAAAAACTAGCAAAACATATAAGGTAGACGTATAAAATCAAAGACAGGAACAAATCTGCATTGGTTTTTGCCAGGATTCCAACAGATTCTGAAAACCATTTAGAGAAGTCAAGGTCGAGAGCTTCAGATCTTTTTGTAAGATATTCCATGAAGCAGGAGCAGAGTTAGCCTGGCCCTCGCCATTCCTACGCAGCTCCGCTCAATTCTCATTTCCCTTCACTGCTGGGTCTGGCATTTCTCCCATCCACAAGGATGTCTCCGGTAGGTTTTGACCGGACCAATCAGAGAACAGAAGGCGGAGTTTTGAACGACGTCGACTGACGTCGTCATTCAAAATGGCTGCCGCCACGAAGGAATTTTCAATAAAACAAGGTAAAAAACTATTATTTCTCTGCTGAGAAAAAATAGATTTCATAGCTGACGTTATATCAGAAGTGTTCCTGAGCAATCAGAGAGCAGAAGGCGGAGTTTTGAACGATGTCGACTGACGTCGTCATTCAAAATGGCTGCCGCCACGAACGAATTTTCATCAAAACAAGGTAAAAAACTATTATTTCTCTGCTGAGAAAAAATATAGTTCATAGCTGACGTTATATCAGAAGTGTTCCTGAGCTTAACAGTTCCTAAATCAATTCACGAAATGGTCAAATCTGCTGGATATTAAATAGTTTCGGTTTGATATTTTCCAAACAGCCTCGGGTGCGCTACGAAAATAAATGATAAAAAATCGAATTTTATCTCAAATGTTTCATCTAGGCCAACAGTCAGTAAATTAAAGACATATAATTACACACTGGTGGCAGAAAAAATATCCACCGAGTGGTTTCTGAGCAATTTATCTGATAGCCTGGACCTCGTCAGGCTAAACTAACAAAACTCTGCCTCCTGTTCTCTGATTGGTCCATTCAAAAATCTCCAGGAGAAATCGTTGTCTATGGCAGAGATGCCAGACCCTAGTCCAAAGCGAAGTGAAGGACAAGGGTCTGGTTTAAACCAGGCTAGAGCAGAGTAGGAGAAGGCCCTTTTTCCAAGTTCAGTCCTCACTGACGGAACACTGCAGGTAATCATGTCCTGAGAGCGCACGCTGTAGCTGCACTCACGCAAAGACATGTAGGAGGAGATGTATGAGGGCAGCAGACCAAGAAGTGATTTAAAGATGAAAATGTACCAGTGGAAGAGTCTGCGTGAGGTTAATGATGTCCAGTTAACCAGTGAATACAGGGTGCAGTGGTGGGTACGATAATCACAACCAGTTATGAATCTTAGTGCACCATGATAGACAACATCCAACATCCGCAGGGTGCTTGTAGGAGCATTCATGTAGAGAATGTCACCGTAATCAATGGAGGGAAGGAAAGTCACAGATACAAGGCGTTTCCTGACATTCAGTGATAGACATGATCTGTTTCTGAAAACATGATCCGTTTCTGAAATTATATTACTTAATAATATTACTTTTATTATGGCGGACATTGTATTAAAAAAAGTTTATGCAACATTAATTCTTGTTTATTTCTTCATTGCTACCTGTCCCAACATTTTGGGGATTTGTTGACACTGTGAAATTTTGAATCAACATCTTTCTCCATTAAAATGTTACATTTACTCAGATTAAACTTTTGATCTTTTCTCTTTTCAGGACTGCAAATATCCAGGGTCGGGATGGAGTGGGAAGTTGACAGCTGCATCGTGTCCCAGATTTGTCCTCATGCATGATGCAGAAAATAAATAAATAAAGAAATTGATTACAAAAACTATTTGTTTATGATTCATTTTATTAACAGTAAGTTAATTCAAAACAACAAAAAGGTTCTGAAAACACATGGGACACCACCCCAGCTCTAGCCTGGTTGATACCAGACCCATGTCCTTCACTTCGCTTTGTACTAGGGTCTGGCATCTCTCCCATAGACAGCGATTTCTCCGTTAGATTTTTGAATGGACCAATCAGAGAACAGAAGGCGGAGTTTTGTTAGTTTAGCCTGGCGAGGTCCAGGCTATTCAGATAAAAAGCTCAGAAACCACTCGGTGGATATTTTTTCTGCTACCAGTGTGTAATTATATGTCTCTAATTTACTGACTGTTGGCCTAGATGAAACATTTGAGATAAAATTCGATTTTTTATCATTTATTTTCGTAGCGCACCCGAGGCTGTTTGGAAAATGTCAAACCGAAACTATTTAAATCCAGCAGATTTGACCATTTCGTGAATTGATTTAGGAACTGTTAAGCTCAGGAACACTTCTGATATAACGTCAGCTAAGAAATATATTTTTTATCAGCAGAGAAATAATAGTTTACCTTGTTTTATTGAAAATTCCTTCGTGGCGGCAGCCATTTTGAATGACGACGTCAGTCGACGTCGTTCAAAACTCCGCCTTCTGCTCTCTGATTGCTCAGGAACACTTCTGATATAACGTTAGCTAAGAAATACATTTTTTATCAGCAGAGAAATAATAGTTTTTTACCTTGTTTTATTGAAAATTCCTTCGTGGCGGCAGCCATTTTGAATGACGACGTCAGTCGACGTCGTTCAAAACTCCGCCTTCTGTTCTCTGATTGGTCCGGTCAAAAATCTACCGGAGATATCCTTGTCTATGGGACAAGTCCCAGACCCAGCAGTGAAGGGAAATGAGAATTGAGCGGAGCTGCGTAGGAATGGCGAGGGCCAGGCTACCCCAGCTCCTCTGTTTGGACGCAGTGGAAGAAAAAGTAGTCCCAACCACCTTCAAGATGCTGCACCTGCCAGCCAGAAACAAACACCAGGGTCTCAGCTGTACCAACATTGTCATGGATGCAGGTCTCAGGAGAAGCAGCAGCTCTGGCCGAGACTCTGCATCATCATGGGATCGTCTTGGTTAAAGGACATGACCCACCATGTAATCCTGGCTGCAATTACTCTGTGTGGCTGCTGCATGGGTGCTTGAGTCATCACAGTTCTCTGAAAAAAACATTTGAAAGGATACAGTATTGTTAAATTCATTGCAATTTGTTTGGTTTGCATTAAAAAATATATTTCTAATCTTACCAGCTGTGCTCAGTTTTGATTAGCCGACACATAGCTTAAACAAATACTGTATACACGTCCTAACAAATATATCATACAAGCTTATAGAATGTTTCTAAACATGGATCTTTGGAAAACAAAAGATTTTACCACTGTTTAGTGCTCATTTATAGTAAATTCAAAAAACGTCAGAGTCAGAGTCAACGTGTGTTCAGTTCTAGGTTGCATATTAAAATTAAGCCAAAACGTCAAAAAAATCGAGGATAGGAAAAAATATATTTTAAAATAAAATATATTATGAAACGTTACTTTTGTAATGTGATAAGTAATAAGATGTGGTGAATTAAAGTCACTGCAGCTGGCCTACAACACTTGTGATCCAAACAAAGACAAAAACACAGCTGTACACTGCATACCATGCAGCTAAACACGTTTTTAATGTGTTCTGTGTTCAGAAGCAACAACTGTGTACAAGTTTAGGCATTTACTTACTGAAGACGTGACTATCCGCCATTTTTAAATCTAAACTTGGGAAGGGGTGGGAGTTTACCACTAGAGGGGGCGTGAACACAGGACAACCCCCAACCTCCTCCCCTGCTTGTCTCCCGACACGCCCATTTTGAGAAAATATTTACGAAATTGTGCCCAGATTTTTAGTGAGTGTTTTATAACTGGATTTGTAACAGTTGTAAGTGGTGGAAGCGGGAGTGAGGATCCCAAGAAAGCCACGGATGACCATTTCCCAGAACACTGTGACTCCATCTCTACCCAGTCAGGGCTGTCAGGCCTGTTGTAATAGAATGACCAGAATGCTAGACAGTGCAAGTTTGCTGCCCAATAATAAAGGCGGAAATTTGGAAGGGCAAGACCGCCTGCGGCCTTAGTTTTTTGGAGAAGTGTCTTATTTAAGCGTGGACGCTTTCCTTGCCACAGATATGATGAAATGATGGAATCTAACTGAACAAAAAATGAACCAGGGATAAAAACAGGAATATTTTGAAAAAGATATAAAAACTTAGGTAAAGTGACCATCTTGACTGAGTTAATACGGCCTATGAGGGAAATGGAAAGCGGTGACCATCGGGATAATGCCTGCTTTGTCTGATTCAACAGAGAGACAAAGTTTTCTTGATATAAATCTTTATACCTCCTCGTAACTGTAACACCCAGGTAAGAGAATTTTGTCTTCTCAATTTTAAGAGGCCATTTACCATAGTCAAGAGTCTGCGCCAGGGTATTGACAGGGAAAATTACACTTTTACTCAGGTTTAATTTGTAACCAGAATTTATTCCAAATTCCTCAAGTAATGATAAAACGGAGGGCAGCGTGTCAGTCGGATGAGAAATGAAAAGTAAAAGGTCATCAGCATAAAGGGAGACCTTGTGCTCCATATCGCCTCTCCAGATTCCTGAAATTGTGTCACAGGACCGCAAAGCAGTGGCAAGAGGTTCAATTGCCAGGTCAAAAAGTAGAGGGCTCAGTGGGCATCCCTGGCGAGTTCCTCGATGTAGACTGAAGGGTTTGGATATCTGAGAGTTGGTACGAATGGTTGCGGTGGGATGTGAATAAATTAGTTGCACCCATGTAATGAAATTGGGGCCAAAACCAAATTTGTCAAGAACATTAAACAAGTAGTCCCATTCAACCCGATCAAATGCTTTCTCCGCATCAAGGGAAATCACACACTCAGGAACAGTATCCGAAGGAGAGTAAATAATGTCCAAAAGGCGTCTGACATTAAAAAAGGAGTGCCTGCCTTTAATGAATCCAGTCTGGTCTTTTGATATGATGAAAGGAAGGATCTTTTCCAACCTTTGAGCAAGAACTTTGGCTAAAATTTTGGCGTCTGTATTTAAAAGGGAGATTGGTCGATAAGAGGAACAGTGAGTTGGGTCTTTTCCTTTCTTTGCAATGAGGGTAATGCAGGCCTCTAAGAAAGATTTCGGAAGGGATCCTTGGTCAAATGACTCTAAGAGAACCGAGTGTAGGAGTGGGGAAAGTAATGAAGAAAATTTCTTAAAAAATTCAGCGGGGAAGCCGTCAGGACCCGGACATTTGCCCGACTGCATTACCGATACAGCTGACACAATTTCTGTCAGGGATATTGGGATCTCCAGTGCATCTTTCAGGTTGGGTGTGAGTTTTGGCATATTGGTCTTTTCGAAGAACTGAGAAGATAAATTCTTGTTGGTTTGGGATTCTGAAGTATATAAATGGGAATAAAAGTCCTTAAATGCTCTGTTAATTTGTAAATGATCTAGAGTTGTGGTGCCGTTCTCTAATTGGATCTTAGGGATGATTTGTTTAGCCATGGCACCCTTCAACTGATTTGCCAGTAGTTTTCCTGACTTTTCTCCATGTATGTAAAATGATACCATACCATACCATACCATTTTATTTATAAAGCACTTTAAACAGGAACAAGTCCACCAAAGTGCTGGACAAACAAACACGCAACAGGCAACACATACAATGAAGTACAACACGAAAAACATAAAAACATTGCAGATCATAAATCAAACGATCCAGTACACATCAGCTGGCATTGAAAGCGATGGAGTAGTAGTGAGTTTTTAACCGGGATTTGAAAACCGAGAGGGAGGGGGCCTGTTTGATGAGCAGCGGTAACTCGTTCCAGAGTCTTGGGCCTGCTACAGAGAACGCTCTGTCACCCCTGCGCTTAAGGCGAGTTTCTGGAACTATTAAGAGTACCTGATCCTCTGACCTCAAAGCACGTGGAGGGACATATGGGTGTATCAGATCCGAGAGATAGGCGGGGGCGAGACTGTTCAGCGATTTGTAGACATACATGAGAATTTTGAATTGGATTCGAAGATGAACCGGTAGCCAGTGAAGGGAGGCCAAGACTGGTGTAATGTGCTCTCTACTCTCTCTATATTTACTTTTCAAAAGTGATTGTTCTATTGAGTATGTAGACAATAAATCAAACTTAGTTTTGAGTTCTACTTTTTTTTTGTACAGATTAGGGCATTTGTTTTGAGCGTATTGTTGATCAATTTCTTTTATCTGCTGGGCTAAATCAGTTCTTTCTTTTTGAGAATTTTGCCTCAGCCGAGCGGTATATGAAATGATTTGTCCCCTAAGATAGGCCTTAAGGGTATCCCAAACTGTTGACAGTGGGATCCCAGGAGTTCTGTTTATGGATAGAAAGAATGTTATTTCTTTTTCTATAAATGTAACAAAATCATTGTTTGACAGTAACGTTGAATTGAATCTCCACTGTCTACTCCTTATAGGAATGTCAGGGAGGGACAAAGACAGAGTGACAGGTGCATGGTCTGAGATGACAATACTATGGTAGTCACAGCCACGGACAGAGGGAAGAAGTTTGTTGTCCATGAAAAAGTAATCGATCCTCGAGTACGAGTGATGAACATGAGAAAAAAAAGAATATTCTCTCTCAGCTGGGTGTAAAAAACGCCATACATCGCACAGGCCATACTTAGATAGAAAGGCACGAATAGTGTGGGACGACCTGCTGGCTGTGGCAGGGTTTGTAGAGGATCTGTCCAAAACTGGGTCCAACCAGCAATTCAAGTCACCGCTGAGTATCAATGAGTATGTGTTTAGGTCCGGGAGCAGTGAGAATAATTTCTCAAAGAAACCAACATCATCCGTATTTGGGGCATAAACATTAACTAGCACTACTGGTGTGTTGTACAATTTACCGGAAACAATCACAAAACGACCATATTTATCTGAGTTAACTTGAAAAGGTTCAAATGAAATGTCTTGACTGATGAGGATCGAGACGCCCCGAGCCTTTGCTCGAAATGAGGAATGGAAACTCTGCCCGTGCCATGTTTGCAGTAATCGTTTGCTATCGTCACTTCTAATGTGAGTCTCCTGCAGGAAAGCAATGCCTGTTTTTAACTGTTTTAAATGAGAAAGCACCTTCCTTCTCTTGACGGGGTGGTTCAAACCTTTGACGTTCCAGCTTGACAACACCAACTGACCACTCATATTACTAATAATTTGTATAAGAAAGGTAGGTAATACAGTCTAATGTGTTGATGGCTGTGCAGTTCTTGGCAAAGTGAAAGAAAATATAAATTAATGGCAGTGATGGACCCCCCACCCCCCTCCCTTTCCCACCCTGGACAGCTGCAACAGACAGAAGCAGCAAGCTCCATAGAAATTAAAAATAAGTCTCCTGTCTAACTTTTAAACTAGTGCTCCAGTATCATCAGAGGAAAAAAAAAATGTATAAGCACCTCATGCAAGGCCAAAAATGTACACATAGATGTGTGATCACGCATACACATATAAACAAGGTTAAATTAATCCTAATCCTAAATTAAATCTTCAATCAGTCCAAGACCAATTCAAGATTCAATTCAAGATAGTCAACAGGTAAACAAGAAGAGGAAAAATGTTAATAGTTCAAAATAATATATTAAAAACATTATATATTTCACCCATTTTTATACCTGGATAGGCCTACTTCAATTATTTATGTGCCTAAATACCTAATGCCTAAAAAAAAAAAAAAAAAAAAAAATTTTTTTTATAAGCACCTCACAAACTAGTTTAAAGTATGCAAGGCCAAAAAAATGTATACACATAAATGTGTACCGGTAATCACGCACACATATACAAACGTAAAGTTAAATTAATCCCAATCTCAAATTAATTATCAATCAATCCAGGACTAACCCAAGATTCAGCTCAAAATAATCAACAGGTAAACCAGAAAAGGAAAAATGTTTCATTTCAAAAATGTTAATAGTTCAAAAAAAGCTGCAACTAAAAAAAGTCTCAGATAATGAGAGTATGTGCAGAGTCCTGCTCATCTGTTCCTCACCTCATGTAAAGAAAAGTTTAGTGTAAACAGAAACAAAGCCAGTGTGGGAACAGCGCATTGGTGTCAGCAATACGCTTCCGTACATCAGGTTCAGGTTCAGGTTACTTTATTTATACCCAAGGGTAAATGTGGTTTGCAGTGGTACAAAGCATACATCCATCCATGCGCACACACAAATAAAAACAGTAAAAACATTTAGTAAAAACACTTAAAAGAAACTATAAACAGATAATGTTGCACATAACAGTGTTAAGGCTCCCCAAATCATATGTAAAATGAAAAATAAAAACATTTAACCACTAAAAGCTTCAACGTTATTCCGTTTGTTCATTTCAGTAACAGCAGTGGGAACAAAGCTATTTTTAAAACGTGTTGTCCTACATTTCGGGACTAAAAACCTCCGACCAGAGGGAAGAAGCTGAAACTCTCCATACAGGGGATGAAGGACATCTTTTAAAACAGAAGAAGCTATCCTCTGTACCTGACTAACATACATGGATGTTACTGAGGTTAGGGTTCCTCCGGTCAGTTTAGATGACAGCTTAACAACACTGATGTACATTGTTCATCAGTTAGAAGAAAAGTTTAAATATTACTTGCGCTGTGAAGCTTGAAAGGTTTCACTGAACTTCTGCGCCTCCTCCACAGAGCCCAACCACTTTCTGTGTCCATCAGGTAAAGTCACGCGAAGTCGAGCAGGAAAAAGCAGAGCAGGTTTTAGACCCAGAGAATACAGTGCGGACATCACGTCCTTATATTCCACTCGCTGGTTGAGGACTTCTGGGCTGTAGTCTTCCACGATCCGCACTGGTTTCCCCTGGTATTCAAGCCTGCCTCTGCGTCGAGCTTCCCGGATCAGCAGCTCCTTAACCTGGACCCGGTGCACTCGCAGGATAACCGGGCGCGGCCGCTGGTCCGAGGCGGGTTTCGGAGCGAGAGTTCTATGAGCCCGGTCCAGTTCGGGTGGAGAAGGAAGCGTGTCACGCCCGAAGATGTCGCACAGCAGGTTGGAGAAAAAGTCTGTGGGACGTCCGCTTTCAATAGATTCCGGTAAACCCAGCACACGAATATTCTGCCGTCTGCTTCGATTTTCTAAATCCGCCAGTTTAGATCTTAATCTGGTGTTTTCCTCTTGGAGAGTTGAGCAGGTGTTTTCCACCTCCGACATGCGCTGGCTCAGGTCGTTAGTGACAAGTTCCAGTGATGACACACGCTGGCCGTGTTCCTCCACCGCGAGCCGGGTCTGGTCCAATTTGAGATCCAGCTGGTGAAAAGTTTGTTTGAATTCAGCTGACAGCGCGGCGCGGTGTTCCTCCAGCAGCGAGGTAATTGCCTCGAGGGTTAGGCCAGCGTCATCGTCCTTCTTCGATCTTGCCGACCTCTGAGACATTTTTTAATCCAAAATCTTCAAAAGAGATACTTGATGGACGTTGTGTGCGTGATGATAGGAAAAAATATTACATATAGAGGGCTTGGTGGTACTAAAAAATAAATTTTACCCGGAGCACTGGCAAGTGCGACTCACTCCATCTCACGACCCACGATCCAAACATTCAAAAAAAACATCTGTGGTCTCCTTTAAAATATTTTTTTCAGATAACTGTGATGACTCAAGCACCCAGCAGCCACACAGAGTAATTGCAACCAGGATTACTTTAACCAAGAAGAAGAAGATGATGCAGAGAGTCTCGGCCAGAGCTTCATCTCCTGAGACCTGTATCCACGACAATGTTGGGATGCTACAGCTGAGACACTAGCTATGTTTACATGGACATAAGTAATCGGATCAAACGGCCGATCGGATCAAAAGTGCGTCATGTAAACACCCCGGTCGGGTTATTTTTTGTGTATTCGGCGTGATCCGGCCTAATTTGCGATCCGTTCGAAACGGGTGGTTTACGCCGATCCGTAGCCCGATGTATGCGCATGTAAACACATCTGTTCCTTTTATCGGACTGCGGAAAACTGTCCTGACTGCGCATGTGCACTGCGCGATGCAGCACATCCCTCCCCTCCTTTCCCAGCGCTCTCATACCACGAATAGAAAAGACTAAAAGCATGCGTTGCTTGCCTGTAGCTCTATCAGGGAGTGCAGTAGTGCAGTAACAACTCCATCGCCGTCATTACAATCTGGCCGGGTCCATTTTTTGCGCATCTGTTTACTTTTTTCCCGGAAATGTTATGATCCAGTGTAGTGTGGGAGGAATGAGTCCAGTGGTGCAGACGGACACTTAGAGACACGTGTAGAAAAAGTCAAAAATGCTTTAATAACAAAAACTCAAAAGTTCAACTGTGGCTTAATACAAAAACTTCAACATGAGGAGTTGTACTCACAAAAACCAAGGAGCTGCAAAGACACGACACACCAGGGAGGAAGACCAATGACCCGACAAAGACATGTACACAAATGCAAACTTGTATACACAGCCTAATTACCTAAATCATACACACCTGAGACGACACAAACCAGAGAGACAAGAATACATGCAAGGAAGGTGATGGGCGGAAGGAGACGACCACCAGAGGGAGCTACACTCTTACAGTACACCCCCCTCAAAGACGCCCCCAGGCGTCCCCAAGGAACACCCCCAACAACTAGGGCGGGCATGAAGGAAAAAACGTTGGAAAAAACACAGGGACAGGGGAATAGGACAAGGGACAAAAAGCTAAACACAAAGCCAAACTTGCAAAAACCTAAACCAGACCTAAACACAGAAAACTAACAAGCGTCAAAAACGTTATCAAACGTAGAAACGTCATCGGACGTAGTGACGTCATCGGACGTAGTGACGTCATCGGACGTAGTGACGTCATCGACGTGGAGACCCTCCATCGATGCGAAGGCGTCGGAAGAGCGAGGACCCTCTGCAACAGAGACGTCACCGGCGCGAGGACCCTCCGAAGACAGTAGAGGCGTCACCTGGCGCGGAAACCCTGCAGACGTCGAGGCTCCAGCGGCGTGAGGACCCTCCGAAGCGAGTAGAGGCGTCATCAGCGCGTGAACCCCCTGTAGACGCCGAGGCATCAGCGGCGCGAGCACCCACGAAGCAGAGGCGTCACCAGCGCAGAGACCCTCCGAAGACAGTAGAGGCGTCATCATCGGCGCGGGGACCCCCTGAAGGCGTAGAGGCGACAGCGGCGCAGGACCTCTGCAGACGGCGAAACCTTAGCGGCGCGCTCCGGGACCAGACGGCGAGAAAAAAACAGAACGGGCAGGTGAGAAAAATAAAGTCTGAACTGGGTGTGATCCATGTACTGATGAGAACAGAGACTGCAGGAGGTTGAAAAACTACGGAGACTGCAGCAGGCGTAAACACGGCCGCAGGAACTGCAGTTGCAAGGACCACGTCTATGACGGCTGCTCCTTTTGAGCGGAAACCGTCATCTTCTGCCTCTGGAAGTTCCGCCCGCTGGACTCACTGTCTTGGTCGGGTCATTACAGACCTAAACACAGAAAACTAACAAGCGTCAAAAACGTTATCAAACGTAGAAACGTCATCGGACCTAGTGACGTCATCGGACATAGTGACGTCATCGACGTGGAGACCCTCCATCGATGCGGAGGCGTCGGAAGAGCGAGGTGTGGGAGGAATGAGTCCAGTGGTGCAGACGGACACTCAGAGACACGTGTAGAAAAAGTCAAAAATGCTTTAAAAACAAAAACTCAAAAGCTCAACTGTGGCTTAATACAAAAACTTCAATATGAGGAGTTGTACTCACAAAAACCAAGGAGCTGCAAAGACACGACACACAAGGGAGGAAGACCAATGACCCGACAAAGACATGCACACAAATGCAAACTTATATACACAGCCTAATTACCTAAATCATACACACCTGAGACGACACAAACCAGAGAGACAAGAATACATGCAAGGAAGGTGATGGACGGAAGGAGACGACCACCAGAGGGAGCCACACTCTTACAGGAAGTAACTTCTTCTTCTGTGGTTTTCATGAAAGTAACTTCCTCTTCGGTTTTTTTTTAAAAGGGGGGGAGTGTACCACTCTGTGCATGTCTGTTCTTCTGGTCAGAATAAAAGCCCGCTGCATGTAAACGCTCGTCTTGAACGGATTGTGCCCATGTAAACAGTACTATCTAATTATGCAATCAGAGCACATTTCAATCCGGTCACAAAATTTTGCCTGTGTAAACATAGCTACTGTTTGCTTTCTGGCTGGCAGGTGGAGCATCCTGAAGGTGGTCTCGAGTGTTTGGGACTGCTTTTTCTGTTGTCCACTGCATCCATCCAGAGGAGCTGGAGGTGGTGTCCCATGTGTTTTCAGGGCTGACACGACACAGAACCTTTTGTTGTTTTTAATTAACTTACTGTTAATAATGTAGTGGGACAGCACTCTCATGTCCGTTACTGGACGTGGGCCTCTTCACATCTCTCTGAAACTCTGAGTGTTACACTTTTCTTGAGCTCTGAAGAAGACAAGTGGACACTTGTTACAATTATTTTGAATTAATGGACACCAATCAATCAGAAAGAACTTTCTTTTAATGTGTGTTAATTCAGAATTGATCAACAGTATATTTTGTCATTTAATGATGATCTGTTACTTGCATGAGTTTGACCCTTCTGCTGGTTTATTTTTTAGTACAGTAGGCTTTGAATCTAAGGTACAAGTCAGGGAAACTTTTAACTTCCTTCTCTGCTTTGTCTTTCTCTGCTTTGTCTATCAAGTTAGCCATAATATTCTCTGTACCAACAAGCGCCATCTGGCCGCTTATGTAAACAGTTTTTCTGTTGTCCTTCATAGACCTTCCACTATGGGAATGAAAAATCCCTCCTTTATTTTGTTAAACCAGCCAGTAGCCATTCAGGAGGTGGGCAGACTCCGCCCTCCATATAAAGTCTTACTTCCGTTTTGACTTTAGTGCAAAGAGGGACCACTAACTCAACAACTGGTTTTCTCCTCTGGAAAAAGCTGGAAACGTGGTGGTCATTGTGTCAATTAGACCTACGTTTCTCAGCAGAGTTACAGTAAAGCTTTGCTGTGACTCACTCACTCATTTCTGAAAGAATTTGTTTTCTGGGAGTTTTATTTTGAAACTCAGTCAGGAGTTCACCTTGTTTCCTGCCGAGAGAAGCCAGTTTCCTCGTATCGTGGAATCCGCACACACACGCTGAAGTTTCAACTGGACGGCTGTTGGACAAAACAATCCATTGAGTGTGTCCAGATACTTCTCAACTCTTATCTACAGAGACAAAGCGTCAACAGGTAACGAGTCGTGGATGTGGTGGGCTGAGCGTGCGGGAGCCCAGCTGTTAACTCGTGTGGGGAAAAGTGTCACCCTGTCATTTCAAAATAATTAACTTCCGTTAAACTTAGCTTTCATTTAATCCTATTTCTTCCTCCTTATTCTTATTTTTCATAAGCCATTAATCTGTTAAGTAAATGTGCCAACAGGAGTTAGACTCTAACTGTCTGTTTGTTTAATTTGAATTCTTATTACAGTAGTTATTAAATCAGAACTAATCTCGATACAATGTTTAATGTACTTTTATGATTGTCTCAATAAAAGGTCTATCTTTTGGTGGATCAACATAAGTTGACGTCTCTCGTGAAATTACATTTGTCTAGTCACATCAAAGCAATTTAAGCCTGAAAAAGAGTGAACTCATGAATATTGATGATAGATGTGTGTAGATAAAATCTGCTCAAACCTTTCATCTAAAATATAGGTAAGTCAGTAAACTGACCAATTTTCCTATATTATTACATTTGGTGGACCCGTAAGTGTTTAATTACACTTATATTATTACAATAAAATGAATCATAAACAACTAGTTTTTGTAATCAATTTCTTTCTTTCTTTATTTTTTCCCTCATGCATGAGGACAAATCTGGGACACGATGTAACGGTCGACTTCCCACTCACTCCATCCCGACCCTGGATATTTGC
This sequence comes from Garcialebias charrua, assembly GCA_038048925.1. Classification (NCBI taxonomy): domain Eukaryota; kingdom Metazoa; phylum Chordata; class Actinopteri; order Cyprinodontiformes; family Rivulidae; genus Garcialebias; species Garcialebias charrua. The sequence continues at coordinate 24,251 of JBBPBX010031521.1, forward strand.
AGTCCTGAAAAGAGAAAAGATCAAAAGTTTAATCTGAGTAAATGTAACATTTTAATGGAGAAAAATGTTGATTCAAAATTTCACAGTGTCAACAAATCCCCAAAATGTTGGGACAGGTAGCAATGAACAAATAAACAAGAATTAATGTTGCATAAACTTTTTTAAAACTTTTTTTATATAATGTCCGCCATAATAAAAGTAATAAATAAAATAATAAATAAATAAATAAAACATAATAATTAAATAATAATATTAATACCTGCAGACAGAGGGTAAAGGTGGGCTACAAAAGTAATAAATAAAACATGAATACCTGGTGAATCAGCTCTCATGTCACCTCCAAAGTGACATGTCAACATGTCTCCAATGAAGCTTGATGTCTGTGAAACACGGCTCAGAGATTCCCTGGATGTGGAACGCCTCATGGAAATAAAAAAGAACAACACATTTTAATCACCTTACAAACAAGCATACTTGAGAAACATTACTGTTTTCACTTTGTTGATGTCAAACAGATGACCCAGTGCAAAATAAATACTGCTGCACAGAGCTGATGAACATGATATTCATTCACCAAGTACTGTACATATTATTTTATAAATACCTTTGATCCACAACATTATTTGCAGCAAAAGAACACCGTGTCTAAAACATTGTAACTTGTACAACAGCTAAAATTACCAACAGCAGTCTCCAATATTTAATAATAATAATAATAATAATGAATTCAATTTATAACGCACTTTTCATTAATGAAAATCTCAAAGCGCTACAAAGTGCAACAGAATTAAATGTCAATAAAACAAGTAATAAAACAAGTAAAATCAATAACAGTATTAACCAAGATCAAAAGTAGAATCATGAGGAGGTAGAGTATGCTCGGTTGAAAAGAAAGGTCTTCAAGACGCTTTTAAAGTCAACCACAGACTGTGGCTCTCAGACAGTCAGGAAGAGAGTTATTTTTTGATGTTGCGGTCTTCCTCATAAGAGTTCACACACACTGCGGTGTTCATAAGAAACACTAGATTTTTAGCATTTAAATACAACTACAACACAAACTAACGTTGATCAGCAACAGATAAAAACGCCACGACCTTATGTGGGGCCACACTGAAGCAACGCTGCAGGCCGCAATAAACAACACATGAAGAAACACGTCATATACTCAAAAGATAAATTATGGAAAGGTGTAAAATGGTACTCACATTCAAACAGATTGTAACCTGATGGTGTAAGGGTGGGTGAACATCAGTTTGAAAAGCTATTCTTGGAACAGCTTCGCTCATCAATGCTAATGCTATGTTGCTAATCGCTAATCCAACCCCTGAACTCTGCAGGGGGAGTGACCTTCTCAGGGGAGTGGCTCCACTTTTAGGGCCAGTTTACACGGCGCGTATTTTGAGTGTAACCGCTACTTTCTCTTTGCGACTTTGCTTATCGCCTACACGACGCTGCTGGCCCCCCTCTTTGACTCCGATACTTTCCTGATCCTGCTCTCAAGGTGGAAGTTTTTCGCTGACCCCCCGCTGATAATGTAAACATCTCCCGTGGAGCTTTTGTGTCAACCACATGCGCGCAGCCCGCATGCGCGGACAGTCTAGGGCAGGCTGACATTTCACGTGTCACGCTGCAAAATATAACAGTTTAACAATAATAAACAGTATTTATGTTGGCGTGGGAGATGTTTAAATTTATCTGAACTACAGTATCTATCTGGACTCGTTACATTTTTTAAACAGTGCGTAACGTGCTGTGAAAATGAAGACACCAGGTTTATTTTTTATTTATTTATTTATTCAGCACCACAAAGTTTACAACACAAACACTGAGAATTAAACTGAACACACTATTAAAACACGTGAACCGAACTGTAACTACGTTAATGAACTGGACTCTTGCTGTGTGTTCATCTGGACCCATCAGAACCTCAGAACCATCAGCCTGTTGGAACGACAGCTTCTCCACCTGGCAGAAATAAATAAATAAATTAAAAAAAACTCTGTTGTTGTGTGATCAAAGTAAACACAAGCAAACATGCTCAACGAGGCCCTGTATAAATAAAGGTTGAATGAATATTAAGAACGTTGATTTACCTGCTGTAAGTCAGCTGTTTATCACGGAGGAAAGTCAGACCTCATCGTCACTCGGTTCTGGTCCACAGTCCACTCAGCGTCTGGTGTGCAGCTTGTTAAATGAAGAGAGTCCCGCTTGGTGTCAAATCTGTCGACTCTTATCCAAAATCCAGCTTTAACTTGTTAACTTGTTGTTAGCTCAACTTTTAGCACAAAAGAAAGTAGCAGACTGCCAGCAGAGTGAGGCAGCACGCATGCGCAGTGGGTGTAAGGGGTGGGGTGGGGGCATGAGGGAGGGGGGAGATTCGAGCAGATCCGTGTCAGATCCGTGTCAACGCAAAACTTTTAAACTAATTAACATGCCCATAAGTTCCGTTTCCCCCACACAGTGTCCGTGTGAACAGGGCCTTATACTCAGGCAGCAGAGGCTGTGACGAAATCGTGCGAAAATAAACGACAGTGCGAATCGTAAACAAATGAGAAAATCAGGGTGCAATACCACAGTTCAACCCATAGGACTACGAATACAGTACTAGTTTTTAGACCAAATATTGCCGATTTAAACTAATACGAACAATTTCATGAAAATTAACACAGACCTAGTGCTATGAAAACTTTTTAACACATTCTAGGGAGTTTCTCAGCTAAAAAAAGTTAAATTAGGGTTTAGTTTCACTTTAATGTCGAGGTTAAAAATTATGTACTCGTTCAACCCCTACTTAGGGGATACACAGGAGAATTGTTTTCTCCATCAAATGGCAATTTTCTGAAAGAGGTTGAACTGATGGCAAAATTTTACCCTATAATGAAAGAACATCTGAACCGTGTCGTGAAAGGGACTTGCAGTTACAACACCTAGGTCACTGCATACAAAATGAATTGATTGGTTTGTTAAGCAGCAAAACAATTTCAACAATTGTTAGTGAAATTAAACAGGCAAAGTTTTTTTCAATAATTTTTGATTGCACTCCAGATATCAGCCACACCGAACAGTTGTCTGTTATGATTAGAATTATTTCACTGCAGGAGAAGCCTCAAATAAATTCATTCATTCATTCAACCTTTATTTAGTCAGGTAAATCTTTTGAACCTCATGGGCTCATTTACGAAAGCGACCTGCTAAAACTAAAGAACAATGAACAGCAGTGGTAGAATTTCCTTAAACAATAAACAATAAACAAACAAACAATAAACAATAGAAAACAAAAGAGAGAAAAAAACAAAAGAAAGTTTTTTTTTTTTTTTAACAAAGTATCAAAAAACTAGCAAAACATTATAAGGTAGATGTATAAAATCAAAGACAGGAACAAATCTGCATTGGTTTTTGCCAGGATTCCAACAGATTCTGAAAACCATTTAGAGAAGTCAAGGTCGAGAGCTTCAGATCTTTTTGTAAGATATTCCATGAAGCAGGAGCAGAGTAGGAGAAGGCCCTTTTTCCAAGTTCAGTCCTCACTGACGGAACACTGCAGGTAATCATGTCCTGAGAGCGCACGCTGTAGCTGCACTCACGTAAAGACATGTAGGAGGAGATGTATGAGGGCAGCAGACCAAGAAGTGATTTAAAGATGAAAATGTACCAGTGGAAGAGTCTGCGTGAGGTTAATGAATGAATGAATGAATACAAAGAACATCAGAAAGCGTACGCCTATTCTCTTAAAGAAGCACGCTCCAAGTATTACTCCAACATCATCAACACCTGCCCTGGTAACTCTAAACAGCTCTTCTCCACAGTAACTCATCTACTTAATCCCATTAAACAAACTTCTGAGGAATGTGTTCAAAAATGCGACCTGTTCCTTTCATCATTTAAAAACAAAATTGACACCATCAGATCTCAGCTTCACAACCTCCCTGATCTTCGTTTACCATCTACCCGTCTGCATCCTGGGTCCCTGAGCAGCTTTGATGAGGTTGTTCAGAGTGAGGTGGAGTCCATCATAAAGAAAATGAAGCCTTCATCCTGCGCCCTGGATCCCTTCCCCTCATCTCTCATAAAATCCAATCACTCTGCAATAAGCCCATTAATCACTCAAATAATAAATCAGTCTCTACAATCTGGTCATGTTCCACTGCCTCTAAAAACTGCCATCATTAGGCCTCTTCTGAAAAAATCTAATTTGGATCCCGACATTTTTTCTAATTACCGCCCAATTTCCCACCTCCCGTTTCTGTCCAAAGTGCTGGAAAAAGCAGTTGCTGCTCAGCTGCAGGACCACCTACAGCAACACTCTCTGTACGAGAAGTTTCAGTCTGGATTCAGAGCAGCTCACAGTACTGAGACTGCATTACTGAGAGTTACAAATGATATCCTCATGGCTGCTGACACTGGCTCTCCCTCCGTCCTTGTCCTCCTTGACCTCACTGCAGCCTTCGACACTGTGGACCATAATATTCTCCTCCACCGTCTTCATGTGGAGGTCGGTCTCTGTGACACTGTCCTGGACTGGTTCAAATCTTTCCTCTCCGATAGGCTGGAATGCGTTAGTCTTGGCAATGCCACTTCCCAGACAGTCGGTGTCTCCTGTGGTGTCCCTCAAGGGTCAGTTCTGGGGCCCCTGCTGTTTTCCCTTTACATGCTGCCTTTAGGTCAAATTATTAATCAGTTCAACATTTCTTTTCACTGCTATGCCGACGACACACAGCTTTACATCAGGACTGGATCATCCTCATCATCCCCATCTCCATCTTCACTCACTGCCCTCTCTGCCTGCCTGGAGGAAATAAGGGCATGGATGAATCAGAACTTTCTTCAATTAAACTGCTCCAAGACTGAGGCCATAATGATTGGCACCCCTCACCAGATACAAACATCAACTTTAACAACAATCTCCTTCTCTGGTCAAGACATCCCCCTCTCCACCTCTGTTACAAATCTTGGAATAAAAATGGACTCTCATCTTACATTTGAAACTCACATTAAGCATCTGTTTAAAACTTGCTTCTTCCATCTTCGAAACATCTCCAGACTTCGCCCATCTCTGACTTTTTCCGATGCTGAGAAACTCGTCCATGCCTTTGTCTCCTCCAGGCTCGACTACTGCAACTCCCTGTTTATTGGAATCCCTGGCAAAAACCTTCAGAAACTTCAATATATTCAAAACAGTGCAGCAAGGATTTTATTGAGAGCTCGTAAATTTGAACATATTACACCCATTCTCCATAACCTCCATTGGCTTCCTGTCACCTACAGAATTCAATACAAAACTGCTCTCATTACACATCAATGCTTACATGGAACTTCACCTGACTATCTAAAGGACATTCTTGCACCATATTCATCCACCCGGTCTCTACGATCACAGAACAGTAATCTACTTCACATTCCACGAACCAAATTAAGGACCATGGGAGACAGGGCATTCTGTGTGGCTGCCCCCCGCCTATGGAACTCCCTTCCTGACTGCCTGAGAGCTCCACAGTCACTGGTTGACTTTAAAAGCGGTTTAAAGACTTTTCTTTTTAAGCAAGCCTATTCTGCCCCCGCATGATTTTATCTTTGATCTTGGTTGATAGTATTATTGATTTTACTTGATTTTATCACTTGTTTTATTTATTTATTTATTTATTTTTTAAGCAGGCCTATTCTGCCTCCACATGATTCTGTTTTTAATCTTAGTTAATACCATTATTGATTTTATTTGATTTTATCACTTGTTTTTATTGTTGTAGCACTTTGAGATTTTTATTAATGAAAAGTGCGGTATAAATTGAATTTATTATTATTATTATTATTATTAATGATGTCCAGTTAACCAGTGAATACAGGGTGCAGTGGTGGGTACGATAATCACAACCAGTTATGAATCTTAGTGCACCATGATAGACAACATCCAACATCCGCAGGGTGCTTGTAGGAGCATTCATGTAGAGAATGTCACCGTAATCAATGGAGGGAAGGAAAGTCACAGACACAAGGCGTTTCCTAACATTCAGTGATAGACATGATCTGTTTCTGAAAAAGAAACCCAGTTTAACTTTCAGTTTCTTCACTAGGTTTTCCACGTGGAGTTTAAAAGAGAGATGTGAATCGATCAGGATACCCAGATATTTATAGGAATCAACAAACTCAATAGGGACACCATTTGAAGATAAAATCAGAGGAGGATCTGCTGGAACCGCCTTCCTATTTGAAAAAAACATCCCTTTTGTTTTATCAGCATTTAGGACAAGTTTGAGACGGAACAAATCTGACTGGATGATGTCAAAAGCGGATTGCAGTAACTGGAAAGCCTTAGCAACTGTTTTAGCTCGGCAGTAAACAACTGTATCATCAGCATAGAAATGTAAGGATGCATCAGGGATGCAGTGACCTACATTAGCTATGTAGATTGTAAAGAGAGTGGGTCCTAAAACTGAGCCTTGTGGTACACCATTTTTAACTGTTAAATAGCTGGAAGAAGTACCGTTATGTTGAACACATTGCCTCCGATTGGAAAGATAGTTAGAAAACCAACCGATGGTGTGATCAGAGAAACCGATTTCTGAGAGCTTATGACACAGGATGTTATGATCCACAGTGTCAAAAGCTTTAGACAGGTCTAAGAAAAGTGCAGCACAATAGTCCTTAGCATCCAATGCTTCAACAACATCATTCAGAACCTTCAGAGAAGCAGTTGTTGTGCTGTGTTTTTTCCTGAAACCAGATTGATGAAGAGGTAAGATGTTAAATGAGTCCAGATAGTTTTTGATCTGAGAGTTTATCAGTTTTTCTAGAACCTTGGCTAAGATGCAGAGTTTAGAGATCGGTCGATAATTGTTCAGTGAGGTGGGGTCACCTCCCTTCAGCAAAGGAAGAACAAAGGCTGTTTTCCAAGCATCCGGAATGGTGTTTTGGCTTATGGACAGATTAAAGATGTGGGTCACAGGGACTGTGATGATATGAGCAGCCAGCCTTAAGAAGTAAGGTGGAAGTTCATCTGGACCTGCAGATTTTTTTGGATCAAGATCATTTAACAGTTTATTTACCTCACTGACTGAGAACGGAGAAAAAGAGAAGGTGTGATTAACAGATGGTTGACTTGTAGGAGGGATTTGATTTGTAGAAGTTTGATTATTAGATAAAGTGGCTGATTTTCCGTTTGTAACTGTGTCAAATAATGAACTAGAAGCAACAAAATGTTTATTGAAACAGTTCAGGATCTCGTGCTTATTTGACACAGGAACAGAGTCAACAAGAAATTGTGATGGGAGGTCAGATGATTGGGGGGTGCCTGAGAGAGATTTAATGGTTTTCCAGAATTTTTTAGGATCGTTTAGATTTTTGGAGGTCTGAGATAAGAAGTAGTTACGTTTTGCGGCTTTGATGGCAGTTGTGCATTTATTCCTTAGCTGCCGAAATTTCAACCAATCAGTGTCTGAGTGTGATTTTCTTGCTGCGGCCCAAAGATGATCTCTCCAGTGCAGGAGATCAGCTAGTTCAGGAGTAAACCAGGGGCTGTCACGGCCCTTTATCCTGAACTGCCGGAAAGGTGCGTGTTTGTTTACAAAGAAAATGAAACTATTATGAAAATAGTTCCAAGCGGTGTTCACGTCATTGATTTGAAATAAACAAAATTTGAAATAATCTGTTTGAAATAAAGGAGCATTTCACTGGGTTTTTGGAGGCAGAAAAGTCGACAGGGGTAGCATTTAGCCTCCTTGATTCTGGAATAAACTGGAAGAGCTCAAAATTTCCTTTGAGGACTGCAGAGGTCAGTCCTATGACAATGGGGCCAACATGAGAGGGAAAAGTAAGGGAGTTCAAGCTAGGCTTCTTCAGGTCAACCCCAGAGCTCTTTTTGTTCCTTGTGGGGCTCATACACTAAATTTGGTTGTGGCAGATGCTGCAAAAGGATCCATTGATGCCACAAGCTATTTTGGTTTTTTGCAAAAACTTTACACATTGTTTTCAGCCTCCACACAGAGATGGGCCATACTGAAGAAACATGTGAACATTACTCTGAAGATGTGGGCAGAAACAAGGTGGGAGAGTGTCGAGCCCCTGAGGTTTCAAGCTGGTGCAGTGAGAGAGGCCTTGATTGAAGTCAGAGACAACACCAATGACTCTGTCATGAAGACTGAGGCCCAGACTTTATCTGAGGAGGTAGGATCCTATCGTTTCAGTATTTGTTCAACATGTAAGCAAGCTGATGCAGTCTCCTGATATGCATCTTAATGTAGCTGTCAATCTCCTCAAAAAGACAGAAAGAGGTCTGCATAACTACAGGGCAACAGGATCTGCATCTGCACAAGTGTCAGCCAAGGACATTTGTGAGAACATGAATGTGGCTTCTGTTCTCAAGCAGAAAAGGCTGACATCCACAAAGTGCCACTTTTTATATGAATCTGTTGATGAACCTTTTACTGATCCCCTAAAGAAGCTGGAGGTGATGTTTTTTAATGTTGTTGCTGATGCTGCAGAGTCTGCAATTCAGGAAAGATTTGCCACATTGGAAAAAGTGGGAGATTGTTTTGGGGTGCTCACAAACTTTCCAAATCTTTCAGATGAAGACCTCACAGAACAATGCAATAATAATAATAATAATGAATTTAATTTATAACGCACTTTTCGTTAATGTAAATCTCAAAGTGCTACAAAGTACAACAAAATTAAAGGTCAAATAAAACAAAATAGAATCAATAATAGTATCAACTAAGATCAAAGATAGAATCATGAGGAGGAAGAGTAGGCTCGCTTAAAAAGAAAGGTCTTCACGCCGCTTCTAAAGTCAACCAGTGACTGTGGAGCTTATTGGGTGATTCTTCCAGCTTTGTTCTGTGGAACACATAAGACTGACACTGTATTCACTAACTGTTGATTAACACATATGACATGTTGAAAAGCCTAATGGAAGTACTCCTCAAACATTTGCCACAAAAAAGGAAATCCCCAAAACTCCTGTCTGGAAAGTCACATTTGAGCCAAACTTGGAAGGCTTGCAGCTGGACTCGTACTGATATGGGTGGAGGGCGCACTCTGGTGGATGCGTACAGTATATGGGTGGAGTGCGCACTCTGGTGGAGCGTGCATGGGTGGAGTGCGCACTCTGGTGGAACGTGCATGGGTGGAGTGCGCACTCTGGTGGACGCGTGCGGAACGGAATGGGAACGTTCACCATTGTGACCAGAGGCGTTGCTGGAGCTCCTGAGTTTGCAAGTAATTTAGAAGATTTGGCAAATGTGCACCCTGGCAAACGAGTGCGGGATAGGCACAAGAGCGTTCGAGATAGCAACCGGGAGGATTAACTGGAGCTCCTGCAGTTGCTACAATAAGGCCGGAGTGGGGCTTTGCTGCGAGGGCCTCAATGCTGCTTGCTGCTTTCATTCAACTTGTGATTGGCAGGACGTGAACAATCAGGTGAGAGGAAGGAACATCTGGTCATAATTCTACTTCAGGTTGAAACACATGCAGAGTTTTACTCATAATGTTTTATTTGTATCTGTAAACAGAATAGGCTATATGCCACGGGTAGTGGTGACGTACTTCCGTTAAAATGCGGGCCCTAGGCTGCACTTCCGGTTCTGGTCGACAGCAGTTGTTGTTAGCGGTAGCTTCTAGAACTAGACCATGTAAAAGACACAAAAGGTAAATTATCTGCGAGCTACTGGTACAACAAGAGAGATTTGTTGTGTGCCGTTGTGTCCAGTGAATAGCAGGTACAATAGAGCGCTTAGTTTTTGCCAGAGTTCGTGGCTAACCGAGTTAGCCTTAAAGCTAACACTCGGTTGTAGCCGGCGTTTTAAACCTCAGAATATTCAAGAGCCAGCATCAAACAGTGGTTAAAAAGGAGCTGTACCTGCATTGTTCCAGTGGAATATTCTCCCTTCCACTTCCATGACCGGGGCTTTGGGAGAAGCAGCAGAGAGGACAGCGAGGAGGAGGAGAACACAGCAGCTGCAGCTCAGTAAGAAACACGATTATCACTCGACTCCACACCCTGCACTTGTAGATTTGGTGTTGGAGTAATGAGTGATTTGATAAAAGTTTGTAACTACATACTTTTAAAATAATATTCAGATTTTAACAGTTTTCTAATCTGTAAATATGTTTGTAAACTCCTAGTAACTTCAGGGCTGTTACACCTCTGAAATATTCTCTGCAGTTTCCTTTAATATGAAACCAGAACTGTTTCACTTCAATTAAACTTTTATTTCCTGAGATGTAATTATTT
>JBBPBX010031522.1:0-11604 GCA_038048925.1 Garcialebias charrua
ATTATGAGCCCTATACATAACTGATAAAATACTATATTCTACCAATTCCTGGAATTTCAATAAATTTAGCTGAAGAAACAAGGTGTTTGATGGGTGACTGAAATGTTTTCTGGTGATTACTCTTACAGCTCTCTTTTGTAAAATAAAAACAGGCTTTGTAATTGTTTTGCACGCTTTTCCCCAAACCTCAATACAATAGATTAAATGTGGAACAATGATTGTGTTATACAACATATACAGAGCTTTATCAATTAAAAAATCCCTGACTTTATACAGTACTGCAATTGATCTAGCTATTTTTGTTTTAATGGAATTTACATGATGTTTCCATGTCAGTTTGTCATCAATGATAACACCCAGAAACTTCACTTCACTCACTTTACAGATCACAACATCTTCAATTTCAAATGGATCGTCAACAATTCTCTTTTTGTTACTGAATATCATGTAATTAGTTTTATCTAAATTCAAAGATAATTTGTTTAATTTAAACCAAGTTTGTATTTTTATAAATTCTGTTTTCATCATATCCAAAATCTGTTTTATGTCTTTACCCGAACAGAAAAATGTGGTGTCATCGGCAAAAAGAACACATTTAAGAAGTCCTGACACATTTACCAAGTCATTCACATATAAAATAAATAACTTTGGTCCAAGCACAGAGCCCTGAGGAACTCCACAAGTGATATCACGGAGGTCAGATCTAACATCATTTATTTGCACAAACTGTTTCCTATCTTTCAAATAGCTAGATACCCACTGTAATGCTGGTCCTCTAATACCATATTTATTTAGTTTTTCAAGGAGAATGGTGTGGTCAATGGTATCAAATGCTTTTTTTAGATCAACAAAAACACTAACACAGTACTGTTTATGATCGACAGCATTAGTTATTTGTTCCATTAAATCCATGAGAGCCATTGATGTAGAGTTTTTTCCTCTAAACCCATACTGACTGCTACTTAAAATATTTTGTTTATCAATAAATTGATCCAATCTGGTCACAAATAGTTTTTCTAGAATTTTTGAGAACTGTGGTAACAAGGATATTGGCCTATAATTATTGAATACACATTTATCACCATTTTTAAAAAGAGGAATTACCTTTGCTACTTTCATGTTATCTGGAAATATTCCTGTTGAAAAAGATAAATTGCATATATATGTAAACGGTTCAATAACATAACTCATTATTTCTTTTACGAACATCATATCCATGTCCACCCAGTCTTTTGATCTCTTGTCTGAGAGATTTTTTACCATTTTCATAATTTCCTCTTTGTTAGTTCCATTAAGAAAAATACTGTTGGTGCAACTTTTAATTGAATGACACACCTTATTATCTACTTTTGGTATTTTAGCTGCAAGGCTTGATCCAATATTTACAAAATATTGATTAAATTCATTTACGATATCATTCTCATCATGTATTTCTTTGTCATCTTTCACAAAATATTTTGCAATGTTCGTTTTCGCTTTATGACTTTTTAGAACATCATTTATAACTCGCCATGTTGTTTTAGTGTCACCATTACTCTTGTTTAATAAATCACTATAGTATTCTTTCTTGCATTTTCTTATAATCATTACCAATTTATTTTTATATTTTTTACATTTTTCTTCAGCTTGTTGTGTTCTCGTTTTTAAGAAACATGAATACATCAATAGAAATATTAAAGCAAATATGTTCTTGTTTTTAGTATTTACCTTGTTTTGTATGGCATCTTGATTTGAATGTTTATAATTTATTGTATTTGTTTTTAATTGCTTTTTGTTGAATTATTGTCTACATGTTATAGGTCTCTCTTGAAAATGAGTCCTCGTGATTCGACTAACCTGTACAAATCAAGATTGAACGAATATAGCAACATGTCGGCCATTCAGAGCGTATCAAAAACCGTCATCAGTTTGTTTCATTATAAAAGAGTACACCGATACTTGACCCGTAAAATGGCTGTACAATATTTTGTACTCTGCTCTTCCTGTCTGTGAACCGTGGAGTAAAAAAGGAATACTTCCTACTATGCCTTTTGTTTTCAAAGCTGCAGAATCAAAAACTGAAGAATAAACAGTTGGATAATAAAAACGTTTTAATGGTGAAACCCTAACATTGTTCAGAGTATCTTAGATGTGACATCTGGAGCATCTGGGTGTCATGGTGCACAGTTAGAGGCGACACATTATGAATTCCAGGAGGAAATAAAGAAGAGAAGCTACTGTAAGATAATCAGGGTCAATGCCAGACGTTTAGGTCTGTGCTCGGTTTGTAAATCAGGCTCTGAAGCTTTTATTCAGAAACAGGTGACAAAAGACCCGAATTCCTTGAAGCCAAATTTCGCCTCAAAGTGGGGAAGGGGGGAGCCCGATGATTCACAGATTTACAGTTCTGGGTATGTGAGTCAAAAAGAGCCATTCTTTAACGTTACTGCTCACCACATTGTGGCAATGAAGCCTGACAAAGCAAACGGCAAACGCCATGGCTACGGTTCGTCATTAAGGCGGTGTTGCAGCATGGCTTTTCTTTGGAGAGTACAAAAGGGCCGATGGCCACAATGAGCCCCAGCTGAACAAAGTTTCTTAAAATTTGTCAGCGCAGTAAAAGACGGCAGCCCACACACAGACCTCCAGCCCGTCCCCTCCCACAGAACAAAGCCTTGTGCTGGACCGATGGTGTGGTGAGGTGGAACCAGCCTGCAGGAATTAACGAGCCCAAACCGAAGGAGGGGACGGAGACACAAAGAGACAGCTAGGGTGCGACGACGTCTAAAATTCTTCAAGTAACCCATCACGGTTAACTGTGGAGCGAAGTCCAACTTAACTGGACTCGCACTCTGCTGTCAGACTGCAGGGAACCGTTGATGTGTTGTTGGGTTGAATTGCTACATGGTGACAACACGGCTGTCTGGACCTTCTGATCCACCCTTCTGTTAATGAAGAGCTTCCCACTCTCGTGGAAAATAAATTACACAGACTTGAGGTTGTCACTGGCACAAGTAACAAAAGTCTTTATTTTTGCTTCTTTTGATGAGACTTTCTTGTCTGACACCGCCTCGTCAGATCCTTGGGCAGGTGGCTGAGGAGCCTTCACCGTGTGAACGCTGAGTCAGCATCATCTGTGGTTTCCCTGTGTTTTGTTTTCTGCAGTGCAACTTCATCTGTTTTAGTTGTTCCTCCATCAGAGCATTCAGCTCGTGGAGGAGACGGGTGCTGTGATTGCTGGATTTTCAAAATATTTTACGTTATTGAGAAAAAATGTTGCCCATAGTAGAACGATATTGTCTTTTCCAACAAAGTTCAGTCAGGTCATCTGGACGGTTTCTTTTTTTGTTGAGACGTTTCATCCTTCATCCATAGGACTTCATCAATCCGACAAGCTGAAGAGGTGACTGAGCTTTGTTGGATTTTCTACCTGGATTACTGCGCATGAACTTTAATGTTAACCAAACTACTACTACTACTAACCATCACTTAGCTGGTGCAGACGGAGGAAGGCTGGAGAGCTCACGGCTCCAGCTGCGGTGAATGGATGGATGGCACCATGCCGCCCACGTGATCTGAAGCTGTTTTGACCACTAAAGTGCATTTATTAAAGAAAATTTAAATGGAGAAACACCTTTGCTATAATGTGGAGCAAACAAATAATTGTTTTTAAGTGGTAATCTTGTTAAATTTCTAAGAACTGCAACAATGAGTCGGTCCTCTCATGCGCGCTCGCTTCACTCAGCTGGTGCAGGTGGAGGAACACTGGAGAGTTAGCAGCTATGATGGATGATTGGACAGATGAAGTGCACTGCACCGCCCAGGCAAAATAAAGCTGTTGCCCAGCCAGCATGCATAGTTGGTCCCCACATGGGGTTATTGTGGGCTAGTTGGGTAATGAGTGGGCATGGGATTTATCTGGGCTAACTGCATGAGACCCATATGGTTATTCTATAAAGGAACCCATTTTGTTGGCCCTGTTTGGTTAAATACATGGGTCCTATACAGCATTAATGTGGGCTAACTGGCAATGGGACAGAAATGGGCAATTTTATATGGGACCCATGTGGTTTTAGTATAATGGGCCCTGCATGGGAAGCCCTAGCCTGGCCCTCGCCTTCCTGCACAGCTCCGCTCAATTCTCATTTCCCTTCACTGCACAGTCTGGGACTTCTCCCATAGACAACGATTTCTACGGTAGATTTTTGACCGGACCAATCAGAGAACAGAAGGCAGAGTTTTTGGCCCCTAACCCACGCCCCCACCTGTCCCAGCGCAGCCAGCGAGCAGCCGCATGTTCTCATTCAAAGCGATGCAAAGCGATGCAGGACTGTTTTATATGTGACACAAATGTATTAATTTCCCCTTCTTAATCCCTTATCTGGAGTTTTCTTTTGTTTTTTTGCCAAAAGTCAAGTGATCGCTCACTCCCTCCTCCTCCTCTCCCTCCGCTGAGTGAAATGAACAAGGAAATGACTGAGGTTGTCACGAGAGAATTAAAGAGTCCCATCAGATTTCCTGGTCTTCTGGTGTGTTGGACCAGCGATCCATGGTTTTATTTTATTTTATTAGAACGTTTTATTAACATATAAACACAGAATATCCAAAGGCAGCGAGAGAAAATTCAGCAGGAGGCGGAGCTGAAGTCAAGTTCAGAAGACCACGGGGGAGCGCACAGCCAACGAGCAGCCGCATGTTCTGATTACTGCGCATGAACTTTAATGTTAACCAAACTACTACTACTACTAACCATCACTTAGCTGGTGCAGACGGAGGAAGGCTGGAGAGCTCACGGCTCCAGCTGCGGTGAATGGATGGATGGCACCATGCCGCCCACGTGATCTGAAGCTGTTTTGACCACTAAAGTGCATTTATTAAAGAAAATTTAAATGGAGAAACACCTTTGCTATAATGTGGAGCAAACAAATAAGCAAACAAATAATTGTTTTTAAGTGGTAATCTTGTTAAATTTCTAAGAACTGCAACAATGAGTCGGTCCTCTCATGCGCGCTCGCTTCACTCAGCTGGTGCAGGTGGAGGAACACTGGAGAGTTAGCAGCTATGATGGATGATTGGACAGATGAAGTGCACTGCACCGCCCAGGCAAAATAAAGCTGTTGCCCAGCCAGCATGCATAGTTGGTCCCCACATGGGGTTATTGTGGGCTAGTTGGGTAATGAGTGGGCATGGGATTTATCTGGGCTAACTGCATGAGACCCATATGGTTATTCTATAAAGGAACCCATTTTGTTGGCCCTGTTTGGTTAAATACATGGGTCCTATACAGCATTAATGTGGGCTAACTGGCAATGGGACAGAAATGGGCAATTTTATATGGGACCCATGTGGTTTTAGTATAATGGGCCCTGCATGGGAAGCCCTAGCCTGGCCCTCGCCTTCCTGCACAGCTCCGCTCAATTCTCATTTCCCTTCACTGCACAGTCTGGGACTTCTCCCATAGACAACGATTTCTACGGTAGATTTTTGACCGGACCAATCAGAGAACAGAAGGCAGAGTTTTTGGCCCCTAACCCACGCCCCCACCTGTCCCAGCGCAGCCAGCGAGCAGCCGCATGTTCTCATTCAAAGCGATGCAAAGCGATGCAGGACTGTTTTATATGTGACACAAATGTATTAATTTCCCCTTCTTAATCCCTTATCTGGAGTTTTCTTTTGTTTTTTTGCCAAAAGTCAAGTGATCGCTCACTCCCTCCTCCTCCTCTCCCTCCGCTGAGTGAAATGAACAAGGAAATGACTGAGGTTGTCACGAGAGAATTAAAGAGTCCCATCAGATTTCCTGGTCTTCTGGTGTGTTGGACCAGCGATCCATGGTTTTATTTTATTTTATTAGAACGTTTTATTAACATATAAACACAGAATATCCAAAGGCAGCGAGAGAAAATTCAGCAGGAGGCGGAGCTGAAGTCAAGTTCAGAAGACCACGGGGGAGCGCGCAGCCAACGAGCAGCCGCATGTTCTCATTCAAAGCGATGCAAAGCGATGCAGGACTGTTTTATATGTGACACAAATGTATTAATTTCCCCTTCTTAATCCCTTATCTGGAGTTTTCTTTTGTTTTTTTGCCAAAAGTCAAGTTATCGCTCGCTCCCTCCTCCTCCTCTCCCTCCGCTGATGCTTCAGGTTGTCACGAGAGAATTAAACTCGTGTTCGTTGCTGCCCGAGTCCCATCAGATTTTCTGGTCTTCTGGTGTGTTGGACCAGCGATCCATGGTTTTATTTATTTATTTTATTAACATATAAACACAGAATATGCAACGGCAGCGAGAGAAAATTCAGCAGGAGGCGGAGCTGAAGTCAAGTTCAGCAGACCACGGGGGAGCAGCCATCAGCAGAGGCCACGCCTCCAGCAAGAATTGTTTCGCAATGGAGAAAGTCCAGACCCTAGTCCGAAGCGAAGTGAAGGACAAGGGTCTGGTTTTAAGCAGGCTAGGGAAGCCCATATGGGCAGACTTTATTTACCCTAAGTGGTATAAGAGTGGGCTGACCTTACATGGGTTGAACCTGGGCATGAATATATAGGTCCCAGTTCGTGTTTATGTGGGTTAACTGCGAATGGGACAGAAATGGACATTATTATATGGGACCCATGTGGTTTTGGTATAATGGGCCCAGCATGGAAAGCCCTTATGGGCTAACTGTATTTACCCCAAGTGGGCTAAATGTGGGATGACCTTACATGGCTTCAACCTGGGCATGTATATATAGGCCCCAGTTCATTTGTATGTGGTCTAACTGGGAATGGGACAGAAATGGGCAATTTTATATGGGACCCATGTGGTTTCGGTATAATGGGCCTAGCATGGGAAGCACATGTGGGATAACTGCATTTACCCCAATTGGGATAAGTGTGGGCTGACCTTACATGGTTTGAACCTGGGCATTGATATATGTTTATGTTTATGTTTATTAAATTTGTTCATTTTTTTTACAAAAGAAACAATACAAGACAATCTCATAAATGATAATGTACAAAATATAAAAAAATGAAAGGTAGCAGAAAGAAGAATAAATCTTATTATATCTGCCCCTTACTTCCAACAATCAGATTAAACAATAATAATCAACCATGTAAACAATAATAATCTTCAACCAACTTTTTCCAACAATCAGATTAAACAATAATAATCTTCAACCAACAGTACAAAATGACTAACTCTTTCTAATTTTCTAACTAATACAATACACATTACGCTATTTCATATATATTTTTTAACACATTTGTTTTGATCATTTTCTTAAATGTAAACATTGACTTGGCATTTTTAACTACATTCTCCAAGCCATTCCATAATCTAATTCCCTGGATTGAGGTAGAACGTCCCTTCAAACTAGTTCTGAATTGTGGTTTTACAAACATCTCTGTCCCCTTAAGATTATAACAACTTTGTCTTTTAACAAAATGCATTTGGATATTTAAAGGTAATGCATTATTTTGAGCCCTATACATAACTGATAAAATATTATAGTCTACCAAATCATGGAACTTCAATAACTTCAGTTGATAAAATAATGTACTTGATGGATGACGGTAATGTTTTCTAGTGATAATTCTTACAGCTCTTTTCTGTAATACAAAAATAGGCTTTGTGATTGTTTTACACGCATTCCCCCAAACATCAATACAATAGATTAAGTGTGGAACAATGATTGTGTTATACAACAAATACAGAGCTTTATCATTCAATAGGTCTCTGACTTTGTACAGTACTGCAATCGATTTAGCTATTTTTATTCTTACAGAATTTATGTGTTGTTTCCATGTCAGTTTGTCATCAATGATAACACCCAAAAACTTCACCTCACTCACTCTACAAATCTCAACATCCTCAATTTTGAGTGGAACATCAACAGTTTTCTTTTTATTACCGAATATCATGTAATTAGTTTTTTCTAGATTTAATGATAATTTATTTATTTTAAACCAAGTTTGTATCTTGACAAATTCTGTCTTTATCAATTCCATATATAGGCCCCAGTTCAATTGTATGTGGGCTAACTGGGAATGGGACAGAACTGGGCATTATTATATGGGGCCTACCGGTATGTGGTTTTAGTATAATGAGCCCAGCATGGGAAGCCCTTATGGGCTAATTGTATTTACCCCAAGTGGGCTAAATGTGGGATGATCTTACATGGCTTCGACCTGGGCATGTATATATAGGCCCCAGCTCATTTTTATGTGGGCTAACTGGGAATGGGACAGCTATGTGCATCAGTATATAGGACCCATGTGATTTTAGTATAATGTGCCCAGCATGGGAAGCCCATGTGGGCTAACTGTATTCATCCCAAGTGGTATAAATGTGGGATCAACAGATACAGATTTAAACTATACATTGCATTTACATTTATAAATTCAATGTATAGTTTAAATCTGTATCTGTTGATCAAAACCAACAAGAATTACAACTCATAGTGCCACAATCAAAAACGAAACTAAAAAACGGGGAGTGAACTGTGTTGATTTCCCATCATGCTTAGCGGTATATTAGTGTTCAATTATAGTTTAAATCTGTATCCGTTGATCAAAGACAACAAGAATTACAACTCATAGTGCCACAATCAAAAACGAAACTAAAAAACAGGGAGTGCTGTGTTGATTTCCCATAATGTTTAGCAGTATTTTAGTGTTCCGGGCTGCACCATGAGTCAGAAAGACGTTTGTGTTATAGAACTGCCTCTTGTTAAAGTTTGGGTATTACCTGTTGTGAGGCTCAGAGTGTTCTTTGGGTTTAACTCACACAATGTTAAGACAGAAGTCAAAGAGTATGGTGCAATATATGTGCTCTGACATACTTCAAGGGTCGGAAATAATGGCAGGTTGGATCGGAAAATTTGTTCCGTAAATTATGCTGGTAAGAACCCACGTGGGTCTTTAATGGGCCTCATGTAAGTTAACCATCTGGGTCCCACTGAAAACCCAGTCAGTGCCCCTTAAAATTGTATGGGCAAACCCATGTGGAGCTACCATGGAAACTTCAAATAAACTCACTTGTTGCCCATATTCTAGCTCAGCTGGGACAACATTAACACCTAGGAAAATATCCTTGAAAGTACACATATGAGTTTTACATGGGCCTCATGTAAGTTAACCATCTGGGAACCACTGAAAGCCCAGTCAGGGCCCATTAAAGTCTATCTGGGCAGACCCATGTGGAGCCACCATGGAAACCGTGGACAAACCCACTTATTACCCATATTTTTAGCCCAGTTGGGACCCAGTTTAGTCCCAGGTAGATATTCTTCAAGGCACACACATGGGTTTTACATGGGCCTCATGTAAGTTAACCATCTGGGAACCACTGAAAGCCCAGTCAGGGCCCATTAAAGTCTATCTAGGCAAACCCATGTGGGGCCACCATGGAAACCGTGGACAAATACCCATATTTTTAGCCCAGTTGGGACCCAGTTTAGTCACAGGTAGATATTCTTCAAGGCACACACATGGGTTTTACATGGGTCTCAATTAAGTTAAACATCTGGGTCCCACTAAAAACCCAGTCAGGGCCCATTAAAATCTATCTGGGCAAACCCATGTGGGGCCACCATGGAAACTGTGGACAAACCCACTTATTACCCATATTTTTAGCCCAGTAGGGACCCAGTTTAGTCCCAGGTAGATATTCTTCAAGGTACACACATGGGTTTTACATGGGTCTCATTTAAGTTAAACATATGGGTCCCACTGAAAACCCAGTCAGGGCCCATTAAAATCTATCTGGGCAAACCCATGTGGGGCCACCATGGAAACTGGACAAAACCTTTTGGGACCCATGTTTTTTGCACATATGTATACCATATGGGACACACCTGTGCATGCTGGCTGGGAGTGTGCCAGGTTCTGGGAGGAAACCACACTTTCCCCCTCGTAACCATACTCGACGTCCTGGTCAGACACTTCGAGCGTTGAGTCCTCGACGGGGACCGATGAGTCCAACACGTTCTCTCCCCCGACCTGACCGTTTTATTCCAGGTCTTTGTTCTCAAGCTCCGGTTCAGGAGCGAGCGGTTCTGTTGGGCCTGCGACCTCCCGCACCGCAGCCTTTTCCATGGCCTTGGCCAGTGTGTCCGCACGGCGCTTTCTCACGACCGCCGGCACCCGGCAGCAGTGAGAGCAGGAGTCGGGGGATTCCAGCGCTGTTCTTGCGTGCAGAATACCCAGGCAGACGGGACAGGCCTCGTGGGTGTCCGTCACCGACAGGGAGTAGCCGCAGCCGCTGGGGCTGGGGTACGAGCAAGGGCTCGCCATCCTGCTGGTTTTCTTCAGAATCTTTGTCTTCCGTTTTCCCTTCTCGGGGGCCATGTCCGAGAAGCGTTGAGGTTGTTCCTAGCTTTCCTTTGTTCGAAGATGTCCTCTCCGTCATGTCGCTTTCGCTGGCTAGCCTGCTACTAGTTAGCAGGGAGAGTTGTGACGCAGTTAGCGCCGTCGAGCGAAGCAGCTGCGGAGAGAGAAGAAAGCTTAGAGGTTAAACGCTGGACTAGCTTTCGCCAGCCCAGCAATACGCAGGAAATTTCTCTGTACGCTCAGCGTAGGGAGCAAGCTCACCTCTAGTCGAGCGATGTGACAACAGAGAAGTCCCACGAAGTTCAGGTTTAAGCGAGGTGAAGGGCAATAAGAGAAAGTAGGATGGGCGTCCGCGTCTTAAGTGCCCAGAGGGCGGGGTCTCTGGCGTGACGCTGACGCCCCGGCCGTAAAGGCGTGAATGTATTCCTTCAGGTAATCGCGCGGGGGCGCAATTTCCCAGAGCAATATGTTGCACCGAGTGACTGACTGATAAGGGAACGAGAAATTGTCCAGATGACCTTACTGACCTTTGTAGGATATTTTACCCGGATTAATTGAGCATGAACTTTGAATTATACTGTACTAGTCCCTTGCAACTTTGTGGTTTGTTTATTGCGGACTCACTCTATTGAGGTTTTTCAAAATAGGATTGGGCATGGGGACAGCATAGCACTGCCTCTCAGCGCGCAGGTCCTCAGTTCGAATCCCGGTCCGGGGGTCTTTCTGGGAGGAGTTTGCGTGTTCTCTTTGTGTATGCATAGGTTTTCTTCGGGTACTCCAGTTTCTGCCCACAGACCAAAAACATGCATGTTAGGCTGATCGGTGACTCTAAATTGTCTCTAGGTGTGAGAGTGAGAGAGTGAATGGTTGTTTGTCTCGTTTGTCTCTGTGTGGCCCTGTGATGGACTTGCGACCTGTCCAGGGTGTACCCCGCCCCTCGCACAATGATTGCCAGACATGGGCACCGGCGACCCCCGTGACCAAAATTGGAAGAAGCAGGTAAAAGATAATGTATGGATTGGACATGGTGCACAGTTGGCTGATTGATGGATGAGCCACATGATCGACATGGAATTTTTATTTAAAATAAATTATTTTACATTATCTAGCATCTGCTGCACGTTGCAGGTGGTAAAGAGCAAAGGAGGCAGGGAGCTGACATTCTGTGCTCTTTTCGAGCTTTAGAGTTTAGAAACATTATTTAGAAACATTTTTTACAAGTAGAATATTGCAGGGGTGTGGGATGGGTTTTAAATGCCTTTATGTGTATATATATATATATATATATATATTATATATATATATATATATATATATAT
>JBBPBX010031522.1:20765-34474 GCA_038048925.1 Garcialebias charrua
GGGGCGGCCGTGGTGTAGTGGTAATGGCAGTCGTCTCCCGATCGGAAAGTTGGCGGTTCGACTCCCGGGACCCGCACCATGTGTTGTTGTGTCCTTGGGCAAGACACTTAACCCTGAGTTGCTCCCGGTAGGACTGGAAAGCACCTTGCATGGTAGTCTGCCGCCACCGGTTTATGAATGTGTGTAGCATTCAATATATGTATTTGCGAACTAAACATTTAGCTCGGACCTAAATAGTTATAATAATAATAATAATAATAATAATAATAATAATAATAATAATAATAATAATAATAGTCAAGTCCAAGCGGCATGCGGCTCGGGTAGTTGCTGAGGCAAAAACTCGGGCGTGGGAGGAGTTCGGAGAGGCCATGGAGAATGACTTCCGTACGGCTTCGAGGCGATTCTGGTCCACCATCCGGCGTCTCAGGGGGGGAAAGCGGTACGCGACCAACACCATTTATGGTGGGGATGGCGTGCTGTTGACCTCAACTCGGGATGTTGTGAGTCGGTGGGCGGAATACTTCGAAGACCTCCTCAATCCTACTGGCACGTCTTCCACTGAGGAAGCGGAGCCTGGGGACTTTGGGTCGGGCTCTCCAATCTCTGGTGCTGAGGTCGCCGAGGTGGTTAAAAAGCTCCGCGGTGGCAAGGCTCCGGGGGTGGATGAGATTCGTCCTGAGTTCCTTAGGGCTCTGGATGTTGTGGGGTTGTGTTGGCTTACGCGACTCTGCAATATCGCGTGGACATCGGGGGCAGTTCCCTTGGATTGGCAGACTGGGGTGGTGGTTCCCCTATTCAAAAAGGGGGACCGTAGGGTGTGTTCCAACTATAGGGGGATCACACTCTTAAGCCTCCCTGGTAAGGTCTATTCAGGGGTTCTGGAGAGGAGGGTCCGTCGGATAGTCGAACCTCGGATTCAGGAGGAGCAGTGTGGTTTTCGTCCTGGTCGTGGAACACTAGACCAGCTCTACACCCTCAACAGGGTCCTGGAGGGTGCGTGGGAGTTTGCCCAACCAGTTTACATGTGCTTTGTGGACTTGGAAAAGGCATTCGACCGCGTCCCTCGGGGGGTTCTGTGGGGGGTACTCCGGGAGTATGGGGTACCAGGCCCTTTGATATGGGCTGTTAGGTCCCTGTACGACCGGTGTCAGAGCTTGGTCCGCATCGCTGGCAGTAAGTCGGGCTCGTTTCCTGTGAGAGTTGGACTCCGCCAAGGTTGCCCTTTGTCACCGATTCTGTTCATAACTTTTATGGACAGAATTTCTAGGCGCAGCCAAGGTGTTGAGAGGATCCGGTTTGGTGGCCTTAGAATCTCTTCTCTGTTTTTTGCAGATGATGTGGTCCTATTGGCTTCATCAGTTCGTGATCTACAGCTTTCGCTGGAGCGGTTTGCAGCTGAATGTGATGCGGCCGGGATGAGGATCAGTTCCTCCAAATCCGAGGCCATGGTCTTGAGCCGGAAAAGGGTAGCATGCCTTCTCCGGGTCGGGGAGGAGGTCCTGCCCCAAGTGGAGGAGTTTAAGTATCTCGGGGTCTTGTTCACGAATGAGGGAAAACTGGAGCGTGAGATCGATAGGCGGATAGGTGCAGCGTCCGCAGTGAAGCGGGCGCTGTACCGGTCTGTCGTGGTGAAGAGAGAGCTGAGTCAAAAGGCAAAGCTCTCAATTTACCGATCGATCTATGTTCCTACCCTCATCTATGGTCATGAGCTCTGGGTTATGACCGAAAGAACGAGATCTCGGATACAAGCGGCTGAAATGAGTTTTCTCCGCAGGGTGTCTGGACTCTCCCTTAGAGATAGGGTGAGAAGCTCGGTCATCCGGGAGGGACTCGGAATAGAGCCGCTGCTTCTCCACATCGAGAGGAGCCAGTTGAGGTGGCTCGGGCATCTGGTTAGGATAATAATAATAATAATAATAATAATGAATTCAATTTATAACGCACTTTTCATTAATGAAAATCTCAAAGTGCTACAAGGAGCAACAGAATTAAATGACAATAAAACAAATAATAAAACAATTAAAATCAATAACAATATCAGCTAAGATCAAAAGTAGAATCATGAGGAGGTAGAGTATGCTTGGTCGAAAAGAAAGGTCTTCAAGTCGCTCTTAAAGTCAACCACAGACTGTGGGGCTCTTAGACAGTCAGGAAGAGAGTTCCACAGGCGGGGGGCAGCCACACTGAAAGCCCGGTCTCCCATGGTCCTTAATTTGGTTCTCGGAATGTGAAGGAGATTGCTGTTCTGTGACCGCAGCGAACGGGTGGATGAGTATGGAATGAGAATATCCTTCAGATAATCTGGTGAAGTTCCGTGTAAGCATTGATGTGTAATGAGAGCAGTTTTGTACTGAATTCTGTAGGCGACAGGAAGCCAATGAAGGTTATGGAGAATGGGCGTAATATGTTCAAATTTACGAACTCTCAACAAGATCCTTGCTGCACTGTTTTGAATATATTGAAGTTTCTGAAGGTTTTTGCCAGGGATTCCAATAAACAGGGAGTTGCAGTAGTCGAGCCTGGAGGAGACAAAAGCATGGACGAGCTTCTCAGCATCGGAAAAAGTTAGGGATGGGC
Organism: Garcialebias charrua; assembly: GCA_038048925.1. Classification (NCBI taxonomy): domain Eukaryota; kingdom Metazoa; phylum Chordata; class Actinopteri; order Cyprinodontiformes; family Rivulidae; genus Garcialebias; species Garcialebias charrua. Next base: position 23,346 of record JBBPBX010031522.1, read on the forward strand.
GAAGTCTGGAGATGTTTCGAAGATGGAAGAAGCAAGTTTTAAACAGATGCTTAATGTGATTTTCAAATGTAAGATTGGAGTCCATTTTTATTCCAAGATTAGTAACAGAGGTGGAGAGGGGGATGTCTTGTCCAGAAAAGGAAAGTCTTGTTATAGGAGATGTTTGTACCTGGTGAGGGGTGCCAATCAGTATGGCCTCAGTCTTGGAGCAGTTTAATTGAAGAAAGTTCTGATTCATCCATGCCCTAATTGCCTCCAGGCAGGCAGAGGATGCCTCCTGGACGCCTCCCTGGTGAGGTGTTCCGGGCATGTCCCACCGGGAGGAGACCCAGAGGAAGACCCAGGACACGCTGGAGGGACTATGTTTCTCGGCTGGCCTGGGAACGCCTTGGGATTCCCCCAGAGGAGCTGCTCCAAGTGGCTGGGGAGAGGGAAGTCTGGGCCTCCCTACTTAGGCTGCTACCCCCGCGACCCAACCCCAGATAAGTGGAAGAAAATGGATGGATGGATGGATAATAATAATAATAATAATAATAATAATAATGTCCTTTCCTGTCATCTGTGTATGTTTCCCATACACAGACGAAATTCGTCTCTGCATTTAACCCAACCACCACCAGGTGGTGCAGTGAGCAGCCAGAAAGCGCCCGGGGAGCTGGAGAATTAGGTGTGCACTCATAGACACCCCAAGGTGTGTAGTGGCCGGGGCGCGAACCCGCGTTCTTCGGGTCCCAAGTCGGAAGCCCTGCCACTACACCATCTTGGCTCCTGAACTTGCAAGTTAAATATTTAGGTCCAAGCTAAATATTTTGTCAATATGCAAATTCCTTGCCAAAAAGCGGAAGTGGACTGTCAAAATATAAGCCGGTCCATGCGACGTAACATTCTGGGCAAATCTGGCATTTTTTCCTGCAACTATCACTTTTTTTTTTTTTATGTGCAAGGGAGCCATATTGGATCCTGAGGTCTGGCATTGTCAAGGATTTCCAATTTTCCAAGTCAGAGTTCCAACTTCTAGTTAATTTTTCCAACTTGGAACTCAGATTTTTACCTCCTGGTCCTTGCACGTCTTCAACAGCCAAAGTGTATCTATATCTGTATCTATCTTGAAGGAACCACCTGGAGTGTTTATTAAAACATTACAAACCCAGGTGACTTTCTCACGTTGTTCACATTAAAGTTGTGTTTACCCCGGCGAGTTTTAAATGCATGCTCTTTTTATGATGTTACATTTTTGGCAAAACCAGCAGCAATCACTTATCTGAATAAGTCTTACTGGACCATCTTCCAGCCCTCCTCTGCCTCATAAAGCAGCAAGTTTTAGAATGATGTCACCATCATAAACGGAGCAGATTTAAGAAAGACCAGATTGCACAAACTTTTATTGAAGAGACCTCCAGCACAGAGTGTGTTGTATATTACTCTCACATCGCAGATTTTATTTTATGTTTCGTAACTGGAGGGAATGAAGAAAGACTGTCCTGGTTGGAGAAATTGAAGGTTTTTGTTCAGTTAATGCATGTTCCCCTGCTGCACTGGATGACATCATGTTTTACCCGCTCCATGATCGGATGCTTGCCACTGGGACATTATCAGATTGAGATTACGATCCACCCTTTCACACCGTATCCCCCTGTTGCGAACCGAAATGCCATCAACCATCTCATTCCTTTCTGTTCGGTATTTTCTCAGAAAAACACAGAAACACTTTCTGCAGCATGTTGCCTTATCGTCACGGATCTGATTCTATCTTTAAAACACGGAGGGAATATGGCGCCTGCATCATGTTTCAGCCTGTTCTTTATATTTCGACTGGAAATTAGGAGAAACTGCTTTCTGTCTGCTTGCCCTGTCAGTATGACTCTTTAATTTATATTCCCACAATGCACCCTGAATTAAACAACACTGGTGTAAATATTATCCTTGTGATGGTGAAGATTCTCAGTCATCCAGAACATGATACAATCAAAAAAGGCGTTCAATACAGAAACAACTGGACTTTATTTGTAACAGAAGACGTTTCGCTTCCCATCCGGGTAGCTTTCTCAATTCAAAGAAGAGCATATGGAAGTAAGGCTTTTAAAAGCTGACAGAAGACACACAACTACTGTATGTAAATTGACAAATCCCACCTCACTCCTTAACCTCACACCTTAACAGTGAATTAGACTATCAAAGACCTTGAAAAAACCCCTACTGTTAAGGTGTGAGGTGTGATTTGTCAATTTACATACAGTAGTTGTTTGTCTTCTGTCAGCTTTTAAAAGCCTTACTTCCACACGCTCTTCTTTGAATTGAGAAAGCTCCCCGGATGGGAAGCGAAACGTCTTTTGTTACAAATAAAGTCCAGTTGTTTCTTTATTGAACACCTTTTTTAATAATACCGGTGATAATAATAATGAATTCAATTTATAACGCACTTTTCATTAGTGAAAATCTCAAAGTGCTACACACATTGAATGCTACACACATTCATACACCGGTAGCGGCAGACTACCATGCAAGGTGCTTGCAGTCCTACCGGGAGCAACTCTGGGTTGTAAGAATGTGGCTCCCTCTGGTGGTCTTGTCTTGCATGTTGTCTGTCTCAGGTGTGTTGTCTCAGGTGTGTATGATTTAGGTAATTAGTCTGTGTATATAAGTTTGCATTTGTGTGCATGTCTTTGTCGGGTCATCTCGTCTTCCTGCCTGGTGTGTCGTGTCAGCTCCTTGGTTTTTGTGAGTACTTCGTCATGTTGGACTTTTTGTATTACAGCCACAGTTGAGCTCTGAGTTTTTGTTATTAAAGTATTTTTTGACTTTTTACTCGTGTCTCTGAGTGTCCGTCTGCACTAATGGACTCACCTCCTCCCACACCACGCTGGATCCTAACATGATGACCCGACCAACAGTGAGTCCAGCGGGCGGTACTTCCAGAGGCAGAAGGTGACGGTCTCCGCTCGAAGAGAGCAGCCGTCACAGACGTGGTCCATGCAGCTGTAGTTCCTGCAGCCGCTCTTGTGCAGCCTGCTGCAGTCTCCGTAGTTTTTCCACCTCCTACAGTCTCTGTTTCATCAGTACATGGATCACACCCAGTTCAGACTTTTATTTTTCTCACCTGCCCGTTCTTTTTTTTCCCCTCGCCGTTTGGTGCCGGAGCACGCCGCTGAGGTTTCGCCGTCTGCAGAGGTCCTGCGCCGCTGTTCGCCTCTTCGCCTTCAGGGGGTCCCGGCGTCGTTGATGACGCCTCTACTGTTCTCGGAGGGTCTCCGCGCTGGTGGCGCCTCTGCTTCGTGGGTGCGCGCGCCGCCTGATGCCTCGGCGTCTAGGGGGTTCATGCGCTGATGACGCCTCTACTTGCTTCGGAGGGTCCTCTCGCCGCTGTGCCTCGACGTCTGCAGGGATTTCCCGCGCCAGGTGACGCCTCTACTGTCTTCGGAGGGTCCTCGCGTCGGTGACATCACTGCTGCAGAGGGTCCTCGCTCTTCAGACGTCTCCGCATCGATGGAGGGTCTCCACGTCGATGACGTCGCCGCGTCGATGACGTCGCTACGTCCGATGACGTCACTCCGTTCGACGTTTCTACGTTTGACGTTTTGGCGCTTGTTCGTTTCCTGGGTTTAGTCTGTGTTTGGTTCTGGTTTGGGTTTTTGCAAGTTTGGCTTTGTGTTTTGCTTTTTGTCCCTTGTCCTGTTCCCCTGTCCTTGTGTTTTCCTTCGTGCCCGCCCTGGTTGTTGGGGGCGTTCCTTGTGGACGCCTGGGGGCGTCTTTGAGGGGGAGGTACTGTAAGAATGTGGCTCCCTCTGGTGGTCTTGTCTTGCATGTTGTCTGTCTCAGGTGTGTTGTCTCAGGTGTGTATGATTTAGGTAATTAGTCTGTGTATATAAGTTTGCATTTGTGTGCATGTCTTTGTCGGGTCATCTCGTCTTCCTGCCTGGTGTGTCGTGTCAGCTCCTTGGTTTTTGTGAGTACTTCGTCATGTTGGACTTTTTGTATTACAGCCACAGTTGAGCTCTGAGTTTTTTGTTATTAAAGTATTTTTTGACTTTTTACTCGTGTCTCTGAGTGTCCGTCTGCACTAATGGACTCACCTCCTCCCACACCACGCTGGATCCTAACATGGGTTAAGTGTCTTGCCCAAGGACACAACGACACATGGTGTGGGGAACCGGGATTTGAACCGCCAACCTTCTGATCGGGGGACGACTGCCATTACCACTACGCCACGGCCGCCCGTTTTTTGATACTATCCTTTTGAATGATAAACTTGTTTCTGAGCATGTTCAGACTGCATCACTTTTTATTTTTTATGTAAAATGTTTCAATTAAATTAGGTTTTAATTAAAGGCCTATCATTCATTGAAGGAATGCGTCACCAGCTGCTTTTAATGCCGGAGTTTTACACAGAGCATCTTATTTTGAGCTGTTCTAGAGGTCTCTCTTGGTATTAACCTGTATAAACAAAGGTTGAAGGGAAAAAACGTTAGGCGCCCACTGCATGTGTCCAGACTGACTCTCTACTACCACATCAAGTTTTATCTCAATGCCTGTGGGATTTCCTGGGGTGTAAACATTTTTTGTTTGGGCTGATGTTGATAACTGGGGTGGCCATCTTTAACTAGGTTGACTTCAAAATGTCATCAAACGTAGATGCACAGTCAGTGATTAGTCAAAAGTCAAAGTCAAAGTCAACTTTATTGTCAGAACTGCAATATGTACAGGACATACTCAGGATTGAAATTGCATTTCTTTCTCAGTCCCTCGGTGCAACAGTAACCATTTAAACACTAAACAATTAATAAACAAGCATAAAATGAAATAATAAAACTTTAGTACTGTCCTGAGTTTTTTGCATAGTAGTTTTTCATAATACTGTAGTAAAAAAAGTATAAAAAGTTTCACCAACACCAAAACACCAACATTTAATAAACATAATTATAGATTGAAATAGAGTGTAATACTGTCCTGAGTTTTTTCATAGTTCATAGTTTCATAGTTTTTTTCATAGTAGTTTTCCATAGTAGTATAAAAGTATAAAAAGTTTCACCAACACCAAAAATGAAATAGAATGTAATACTGCCCCGAAGTATAAAGTATAAGAGAAGACAAAGGAGATTGTTGTGGACTTCAGGAAGAAGGATGCCCAACATGCCCCTCTGACCATCAACAGCACCGCAGTGGAGAGAGTAGACAGCACCAAGTTCCTGGGAGTGCACGTCTCAAAGGACCTGTCCTGGAGCAGGAACACTGCAGCACTGGCAAAGAAGGCTCACCAGCGTCTCTACTTTCTCCGCAAGCTGAAAAGGGCTGGAGCTTCAACCCCCATCATGAGCACCTTCTACAGAGGTGCCATAGAAAGTGTCCTGACCAGCTGCATCACTGTGTGGTTTGGTGCATGTACTGCATCCTGCCGCAAGAGCCTCCAGCGCATTGTGAGAGCAGCTGAGAAGATCGTGGGCACCTCCTTGCCCTCACTGCAGGACTTACACAGCAAACGCCTCACTCGGAAAGCCCACCGCATGGCAGGTGATCCCACACACCCACTACACAGCTGCTTCAGACTACTGCCATCAGGGAGGAGACTGAGGAGTCTCCAGGCTCGAACCAGCAGACTGAGAGACAGCTCTGTTCATCAGGCAGTCAGAATGCTAAACACTCTGCCTGCTCTGCCCCCCCTCCCATTTGAACTGCCTTAACACTAAAACTTTCTCACACATTATCACTCAACACAAAGTTTTTCACTAAACTCTCGGTCATGTGCTCATACAGTTTGCACTACTTCTCATACTTGCACTAATGTCTGTATTACATCACTGCCTATAATCATAATACTGTTTACATTCTCTGTTTACATTTATTAATACTGTTTACTTTTATTACTACTGCTTACATGTAATTACTACTGTTTACATTTATTTACACTACTCTAATATCTACACCACTGCTGGTACATATACAGTGTGCTCTGAACGGTCTTATTTAGGGATGCCCAATGTGCCTTACTGCATATGCCACTTTTTGCCTCTATAACAACATCAACTACTACCTCATACATATACTGTGTACATTGACTCATACGCTGCTTTGCCACTTTGCAAATGTCAATGCTAGAAACCTTTAGTTTATTTTAGTTATACTTTTTATACTCTTTTTTTTGTGCTAGTATGCAAAAACTCAGGACAGTATTATGTTCATTAAATGTTTAATGTTTTAGTTTTAGAGTTGGTGTGGATTTTCATGCTCTTGCACCGCTATGCAAAAAAAACTCAGGACAGTGTTAGTTTTACTATTTTATGCTTATGTCTATTATTATATGTTTCAGTGTTTCAATGTTTAGATGTTTACTGTTGCACCGAGGGACTGAGAGAAACGCAATTTCGGTCCTGTGTATGTCCTGTACAGTACATATTGCAGATCTGACAATAAAGTTGACTTTGACTTTGACTTTGACTTGATAAAAAGTATATCTATAAAATAAATGAAGGTTCTGGCATTTGACATTTGTAAAGAGTGACAAAGCTTACTTACTTCCTGAAGGTTTAATAAAAATCCAACAATGACACGTGAAAGATTTTTGCAGTACAGTCGTCCCTCAATATTTTGCGGTTCGACTTTTGAGGACTCGCTCTTTCACAGATTTTCAACGTAAGAGTGTAGACGACGCACGATTGTCAACTGTAATATTACTCACATGACTGGGACGGTATGAGAAAAACAGTTAACGGTGGGGGAACCAACAAATAGGACAAAAAATTATAATAAATACTTCAGACAGGCACTGCCATTATGCAGTTTTCTCTCTGTAAGCCTATACTGTAACATGTCAACAAAACTACACTACCCAGAAACCAACAGTGCTTCTGGCCACTGCTTTCTGCTTAACGTTCAAGAACAGCAATGGAGAGAGAAAACACTAGCGAAGAAACCGATGTGGTAAAAATAGTTTTGCAACGCAAAGTCAGAAGTAATGATCTATCTATTAATGCACATAATTGGCAGAAAACTCACAAACATCCCTGAAGCTGAACTCATGCTTCAAGTTGTATCTTCACTGGTGAGTACCTATGTAAAATTGTGCAGTACTGTACAGTACATATACTGTATGTAAGTTGTTAAAAATATGCAGGTTTAAGAGTTTAGAACATTTCAAGAGTGTGGGAAGAGTTTCTAAAGCCTTATTATATATATTCAAGGATCCAAGGTTCTTTATTTGTCATTCGCACCACATGTGGTACATATGGTGGAGTGAAATTATGTACACAGGGTCCCAGTTACATCCAACAATAAAATGTAAATGAAAAACAGTAATAATATCTGAGAGCTATCAGCGACTCTAAAGAGTCGCTGATTGTTTACTGAGCGTGCGAGGGAATGGACCTTACCAAGCTCCGCCCACAGGGCCGAGTTTCATTGGCTAATGCCCATAACACGTCACAGCGCAGCTTCCACGTGCGTGCCGGTCTCACAAAACAAACGCTACGGTAGCGTTTGTGAGACCGGCACCACATGCTACTTACATTGCTAGCTAGCATACGTGCAGAATTTTTCTGCGTCAGGGCTGGAAAAATGCTCCTCCACCGTCAGTGGGGTATCTGTACAGGAGATGTCAGGTACCCTGACCGTATTTGTGGAAGTAAAATTCACCGTTTCCCTATATGTGAAACTGAATGCCTTGCTTGGATCAAAGCTTGTGCACGACCACAAAACTGAACAATTATTTCTTTCACCAGCAGAGAAGGGTTGACCTGCTTTTGAAACCTGCTAGTTAACAACACGCGGTCACGATGAGAGAAAGCCACAGTTCACTGAACGTCCTGGAAGTTGGGAAGAAACAGCTCTGCTAACCCCACATGAGCTAGCTAACACAACGAGCTCTACTGTCGATTTCACCTAAAACTGCACAAAATCGTGACACGAAGGCTGGATTTTAACTAACACACCGGACGGCTGAGCTCGTTTGCCCTCACAAAAGTCGCTGTCGGCGTGTTTAGCAGCTAAAGCAGCAACGGCTAACCAACCACTTAAGGAATGAATGGAGATTACAGTTAGCATTAGCTTTGCGACCAAGGCACACAAACTTTTGCCAACAATAGAAATCGCTGATTTCAAAAGTAACCCTCAAAACCATGAATGCCTGACTTACCCAGCCTTGCAGAACAATAGGCATCAGTGATCCTGTCCACAGCTGTAATAATGCTGAGCCTGAGCGTGTGAGGAGCTGATGTTTTCCTCATCAGACGGTAGCATTAGCGGTGACGCGCACGCTGTTGGAAGCATCGCGTGGATCAAACAACTTGATAACGTCCAAAAAAAAAATAACATGAACTTGTTGGTTCCCCTGTCCATTGTCATGGCTGATATTTTGTTGGAATCTGGCAGAAATGATACACTATTCGACTCAGAAATACCCTGCTGAGTCAGTCGACGCCATGTTTTCCATTGACACCAATGCTGCGCTTGGGAGACGTGCAGCCATGTTGGAGCTTAGGGGGCGTTTCTGGGCGGAGCTTGGTAAGGTCCATCCAGCTGGATCTCGTGTGGAAAAGTGTCAGTCTGGTTAAACTCAAAATAGATAACTTCCTTTAAACTCCATATTTTCTCCGCTAAGACTTTCTCATCCTAAGCTGGTAACTAAATTTTAAGCTAAATGCCTGCGGATATAAGTAAATATGTCATCCCATTACTTGTGTCTGTTGTTCACAATTAAATTTGCTGACGAGTTTAATTTGCAAGAAATTGAAATCAGTCAATCAAGTGTACATTATGTTAATTTTAATTGATTTTATTTTTAAATAAAAGGCAGTGTCTCTGGCATGCCAACTATTATTAACGTTTCCATTGTCACTTAATGGTTTTCTGGTTTAATGTCCATCATAAATGATCACAGAGTTGTTATGGTAATCCTGAAAAGAAATATAATCCGTGAATTACTATTCAACCTAAATAAGTAATTAATTAAGGTAAAGTGTGTCAGTTTAACCTGACCCTTATATCCTACATCTATGATAAGAAATGTTTTCTTCATCTGCTTCCTTTCATTTTATGTTTTTTGTTTAATTCTTTCTTTTTTAATTGTCATTGTTTTAATATGAAATGAATAAAAATTATACAATACAAAACATATGAACTAAGAAAAACATAAACTAAATATACACTATGCACTAATAGCATAAAACATTGCTTCGAACAGCAGCCCGAACATGAGTTCTGTATATATGCTGATGTTGAGCAGAGTAGCAGCGACATGAAACAGATCAGCAGAAACATGAAACAGATCAGCAGCAGCATGATGTGATTTTTCACAGTGATTCTCTTGATTAGAGATTAATGAGTCTAACAGCTTCAGGGTAGAAGCTGTTCCTCAGTCTAGTGATTCTACACTTAATGCTCCTCAACCTCCTTCCTGAGGGGAATGGGACAAAAAGTGTGTATGCTGGGTGAGTGGGGTCATTCATGATGCAGGTTGGGCCTCTTCCTGCATCTGGAGGTGTAGATGTCTGTGATGGTCAAGTCAAGTCAAGTCAATTTTATTTATATAGCACAGTTAAAACAGATAAACTGTTATCAAGGTGCTTCACACACACAACATAAAAGAGGTTAAAAAATTACAGAACAGTATCTCACACTAATGGTAAAAATTATGATATTAACAGCAGCAAAAGTATAATAAAAATGTATAAGAACAATATTAAAATGAAAACACAGTAAAAATATATATACACTAAGTCAGTTCACACAGTATGAACTACCAGAGAGAAGTATGAAGACGAGAAGATGGTGGGGAGACTGACCCCAACAGACTTCTGTGCAGCCTTCACTACTCTCTGTAAAGCTTTTCTTTCTGCAACTGTGCAGCCTCCATGCCACACGTTGATGCTGGAGCACAGGATGCTCTCCACTGCACACCTGTAGAAGGAGGTGAGGACTGAGCTTCTCACACCAGCTCGTCTCAACCGCCTGAGGAAGTAGAGTCTTTGATTAGAGTCTCAGGGGTGGCCGTGGCACAGTGGTAATGGCAGTCGACCCCCGATCGGAAGGTTGGAGGTTCAAATCCCGCGTCCGCTCACCATGTGTCATTGTGTCCCTGGGCAAGACACTTAACCCCGAGTTGCTCCCGGTAGGTCTGGATGGCGCCTTGCAAGGCAGGCTACCACTACCAGTGTATGAATGTGTGTATGAATGGGTGGATGGCTGGTATTGTAAAGCGCTTTGGGGCTCCTCACAGGGGGCTGGAAAGCGCTATATAAATAAACTACATTTACCATTTACCATTTGATTAGCTTACTTGATCAGGCTGGTAGTGGTGTTGCCTCAGCTGAGGTTGTCATTCAGGTGTACACCCAAGTTCTTGTAGCTGGAGACCACTTCCACCACAGATCCTCCTATCCTTTGCTTACAAAAGGTAGGACTGGACCAAGCGGGGAATATGGTCCAAAACATTCCAGAACCAGGAGTCTCAGGCGTGGCAGGCCGGAGGGCAAGAAGAAGACAGAGCCAGTCCGACAGGGTTATGGCTTGGTCACAAGAGGTCAGGATCCACAAGGAGCTCGATCAGGAAGACTGCAATGCGAAGAGCACAAGGTAAGTTAATTACTGTTTGAATAGTACACAATGAGGCCAAAAACATCAATACTGGTTGGCATCTTAATGCTCCAGGGGAGAGCTGAGCTCATCTGAAACACTTAAGTATTCCGGGTCCTCATCGGGAGAATGGGTCGCAGGTGTTGTCAGTTACGCCAAATTTACACTACATGCGTTCCGGCTCTGCCCCGCCCCGCTCCGCTCCGCAGGTCGCAGCTGAGCGTTTCAAGTCCGGTTTACACTACCTCCGCTCCGCTCCGCCTGGATGCGCCGCTCCGAGACGCATGCGCGGGAATTGCGAGATTGCGCGATAAATCAAGTGATAAATAAGGAAGTCAGAACAAAACAATTCATTCGGTGGAAGAAGGAGAACAACAGTAGAGACTGCCTCGCTGTTTGATTGTAGTCATAAATGATAGTTTGACAGTTTGACAGCATTTTTGTACAAATAAATCCGTATAGAGCTAGGATTAGTCCGCCCGTGGTGATTTTATTTTGTAAATACGGATGTTGTGCTCGTTCCTTTTCCTGTTGGTGCGACGTAATCTTTGAAAGTTGACTCCAGGCAC
>JBBPBX010031523.1:2500-34472 GCA_038048925.1 Garcialebias charrua
TAGATATTTGTAGGTGGAGACCATTTCTATTTGTTTTCCCTCTTGGGTTCCAATTTGAGGTGGGTTCTCTGGTTGCAGCTTTCTGTTGGCAAGAACCATGAACTTGCTTTTGTCGGCATTTAGGACCAGTCTAAGTTTTTGCAGCCGTGACTGAATAATATTAAAAGCATCCTGAAGAGAGGTGAAAGCTTGGCTGAGGGAGGAAGAACAGCAATAGATGATGGTGTCATCTGCGTAATAATGGTGGGAAGCATTTGACAGATCACTGCAAAGATCGTTGATGTATAGAGAGAAAAGAATGGGACCCAAGACAGAACCCTGTGGCACCCCTTTCACAACATCTAAGAATGTAGAGGAGGATCCGGCTACATGAACAGACTGCGTTCTGTCAGTTAGGTAGTTGGTGAACCAGGAGACTGCAAGTTTTGATAGACCAGAGTGTTCCAGGATGTTTGTCAATAGTCTATGATCAACTGTATCAAATGCCTTGGACAGGTCTATAAATAGGGCAACACAGAATTGTTTGCAGTCCAGGGCATGTATGATGTCATTTAATACTTTGAGAACTGTAGTGACGGTGCTGTGTTGTTTTCTGAATCCTGACTGGAATTGTGATAGAATATGGTTTGATTGTAGGAAATCAGTTAGCTGATCACAGACAAGTCTTTCGAACAGTTTGGCAAGAATGCATAATTTAGAAATTGGTCTGTAGTTGTTGACATTTGTTGGTTCACCCCCTTTTAGCAGAGGGAGAACAAAAGCTGATTTCCAGATTTTGGGTATTTTATTTGTGTTGAGACTGAGATTGAAAATATGGGAAAGAGGTTCAGCAATGAAATCTGCAGCTAGTTTTAGGAAAAGTGGTTCTATGTTGTCAGGTCCTGCTGCTTTGCGTGTGTCGAGAGTTTTTAGAGCATTTAGAACTTCAGCGGGAGATACTGATTCGAAGTCAAAGCGATTTGTGACCTGTTTGTCCAGCACATGTGGAGCTGGGGGTGGAACTAGCCGCCTAGCCGCCTCGTTGAAAATAGTAAAGCCAGACGGTACTCAACTTTGACTTGGCGTCTTTACAGGAGACAACCGCTCTCCCCCTTGCACTGCCTACTACTGCAATTACGTTTCAAAAAGGGACATATTTAATACTTTTTTACCTGTTTCCTCTCGTACTGCTGTGTTCAGTCTTCTTTTCAGTGAAATTCCCGCCGCCACTCAGTCAGAACTCCGTTGTAAACAATGCTTCTTCTTCTTGATGAGTTTAATGGAGGTTGGAAATGGCAAAAAACTATAGGTGTGCATTACTGCCACCAACTGGTAAGGAGTGTGGACCACATCACTACCGGTACATTGAGCTGCATTCAATGCTGTCGGAAAAAAGAGTTTCGCATTCGTAATGTCCAGCTGGGGTGGCAAACAGGGTGGCAAGGCTCTCTGTTGGGGTGGCAACTGCCACCCCAGTAGATCCGCCCCTGGGGGGACGGATCTCTGATGCTTCACAGTCGCTACTAAATGTTCTATTGGAGGAACCTTATTCACTTATGCATGCTCACAACCACACACAAATGGATGCAGGGATGTATATGTAGATATATGCAGATATGTAGATGGGTATATGAATGAATATAAATGTATATGTATGTATACTGTATATATATATTTGTAGGTATGGGTATGTGTATTTATAGAAAGCTACTGCAAGGTCATGAATATTATCAGTCTTTATGCATGTATGTTTCGTTGCTGTGTTCTGTCATGTGCTTTGCAGGATTGTGGACGGAGGTTGGGTGTGTTTGCCTTGTGCTCTTTTTGTGGATAATAGTTGTTTTGTTGTCTTACTTTCTCTTTTCTTTCTTTCTTTCTCTCTTAAAAAAAAAGTTGTCAACAACATCCTGCTGTGAAATAATGCTACATGAGCTTCTAATAAATTGACACATTTGCACGACACCACTAGTTTAGTTTGTCATCCTTTTTATACAGGAACATATGTTCACATTAGAAAACAGCGACAAACTAAATAGCCTTGTGCAAAAGTGTAGATGTTTGAAAAATCAGGAATATGAACCCACATAAACTACTAGTTAAGATAAAGTAATTTTTTACCTTTGAAGGTTAATTTGGTATACAGGGAATAGGTTTAAAAAATAAAGATGTCAGAAAAAACATTCTCAAACGATTGTGTAGATTTAATCAAGACAAAACTTTGCAGGAAGAGTCAGAATACAGAAAATCAATACATCACAAATGCACAACTCCCAATGCTTACTCTGCCTTGGTTCTGATTCTAGCCTTATCCTAGTGTTTACAGAATGAAACCCAGACAGCTACTACAAAGAACAGTCTCATATATAAGAAACCATCCTGAAGGCTCCTTATAGTGGAGGGGAAGGGGCCTGATGAGCATCTAGCCAGTTGTTACTGGCACCATCATTCCACAAACAGTGATACCAACGCATTATAATAACATACCATGCAGATCAAATGACACAAAATAACATAAGATGGCTCACACATAAGGATCACTATATTCATTCAACCTTTATTTAGATGGGTTGAATATAATGAATTATCACACATACATACATGTTTCCAGTGACAAAAGCATAAACAGCATTCAGGATACACAACCTACAGATGTGGACAGAACTGTGGTAACAGACCACAAACCTCCACACCTCACAGACCATTTAACAACAAACCTGAGAACTGAACACTTTAGTTCTGTGTGACTGACCTCTTATGGGTCTTTAATAAGTCATGGGACAAATCCTGTACTGGGTTTTTGAGTTTGTGGGAACTCACTGGGGGCCAGCAAACTCCACTTGAGTTAGGTGCAGGATGTGAAGCTGCTGTAAAGTGAGCCTCCACTTTGAACCTTGAAGCTACAGCTAGACAATAGACACGTCTTCTTATTTGAAAGGGTTCAGTTTATTTAGCCGTGCTGTGTGCCTTTTAGAGGAACACAGAGAGGAAGCGCGACATTAATAAAGCAGTTTATCATATCACAAAAGACACGTCCTTAGCGGCTAACAACACGGCTACTAAAGCGTTAGCCATCTTGTTAGATCTTGTTAGCCGCTAAGGACCGTATCTTCAGCGATATGATAAACTGCTGCTTCATTAATGTTGCGCTTCCTCTCTCTGTTCCTCTAAAAGGCACACACCACAGCTAAATTAACTCTGAACCATTTCAAATAAGAAGGATGTGAAGCTGCTGTAAAGTGAGTTGTCAAGTTGGTCGTCTAGCTGTAGTTTCCACACATGCTAGCTGATGTGTTTACTAAAACGTCTCCTCCTGCTCGCCCACACTGAAGAAGCAGGAAGGGAGGGGGAGCACAGCAGAGGTGTTCAAAGGAGGGGGCCGCCTGGGAGAAAGAGACGGCAGGATTTCCAAGTACAGTATAAAACTATATTGTTTATATCGAGATAGTCTCAACTTATATTGCTAAAATATAAAAAATCAAAAATCGATATTTTCAAAATATCTAGATATCACCAAGCCCTAGTGTCAGGTAAGTTTAGCTTTATGTCAATTTCCTGTAGCCTAATATTACAGTAAAGTTGGAGTTTAACCTGGGCAATTCTGACATCATTTCATCCATATTTTGATGTTAACATGTGATGTAAACATTATTCAGCTTACAGGAATGACATTGTAGTAATTTATAAAAAATAAATAAAGTTAGTCTCAATAAAACACAATTAGTTCATCTGCATGAGAAACCAGTTAATTAACCAAGTAACTAACTGATTAAATAACAATTCTCTCAGGAATTACATGAACAACATTTCATGGGGTCTGATTGTTTGAAAAAACAATTTGGTTGGTTGGTTGGTTCTCTCCACATAAAGCACAACCACTGAACCAGTATTTTAGAACCAACATCTATAGAGCAAATTATGATCTAAGGTTTAAACAGTTTATTTTTAGAGTATTCTTAAGAAACTAACAGCAAATCATAGATTGAGACCTTGTAGAAAATTGTCACAGAATATCTTTTACAAAACCAAAACAAATTGTATTTGGGTGTTGAGATACCAGTTGCATCTCATGGCCAATAATAGTTTAAATATTTTCAGTCAGAAAGTTTTCACTCCTGTGTGAACTCTCATGTGTGAGTTTAAACTTGCCTTCTGACTAAATCTTCGCCCACAAAATTCACAAGGAAACGGCTTGTCTCCAGTGTGGATTCTCAGGTGTGAGTTTAAAGCTGTCTTCTGACTAAATCTCTGGTCACAATGATCACAAGGAAATGGCTTGTCTCCTGTGTGGACTCTGATGTGTGAGTTTAAACTTGCCTTCTGACTAAATCTTTGTCCACAAAGATCACAAGGAAACGGTTTGTCTCCTGTGTGAACTCTCATATGTGTGTTTAAACTTATCTTATGACTAAATCTTTGTCCACAAAGACCACAAGGAAATGGCTTTTCTCCTGTGTGGACTTTCATGTGCGAGTTTAAACTTGCCTTCTGACTAAATCTTTGTCCACAAATATCACAAGGAAAGGGTTTGTCTCCTGTGTGGATTCTCATATGTCTGTTTAAACTTATCTTATGACTAAATCGTTGTCCACAAAGATCACAAGAAAATGGCTTTTCTCCTGTATGGACTCTCATGTGCGAGTTTAAACTTGCCTTCTGACTAAATCTTTTTCCACAAAGTTCACAATGAAATGGTTTGTCCCCAGTGTGGACTCTCATGTGGGTATTTAAATTAGTCTTATGACAAAATCTTTGTCCACAATGATCACAAGGAAATGGTTTGTCCCCAGTGTGGACTCTCATGTGGGTATTTAAATTAGTCTTATGACAAAATCTTTGTCCACACTGATCACAAGGAAATGGCTTGTCTCCTGTGTGGACTCTCATGTGTGACTTTAAATGTGACTTCTGACTAAATCTTTGTCCACAAAGATCACAAGGAAATGGTTTTTCTCCTGTGTGGACTCTCATGTGTGACTTTAAATGTGGCTTCTGACTAAATTTTTGTCCACAAAGTTCACAAGGAAATGGTTTGTCTCCTGTGTGGACTCTCATGTGTGAGTTCAACTGTGGCTTCTGACTAAATCTTTGTCCACAAAGTTCACAAGCAAGCGGTTTGTCTCCTGTGTGGACTCTCATATGAGAGTTTAAACTACACTTCTGACTAAATCTTTGTACACAGAGATCACAAGGAAATGGTTTGTCTCCTGTGTGGACTCTCATGTGTGAATTTAATTTTGATTTGAAAGTAAATCTTTTGCCACAGTCAGCACATCTTATTGATTTTGGCCTTGACTGGACTTTCCTGTGTGACTCTAGATTTTTCCTCTCTCCAACGCATTTCTTATTACCCAGACAGCTTGAAGACTTCACTCCTGAATGACTTGTCATGTGTCTTTGAAAAGTCCAGTTGACATATTGCTTACCACAATCAGAGCAGCTCAAAGATTTGTTGACAGTTTTTCCCTTTGATTCAGGAGCCCTGCTCTCCTTCCAGTCTTGCATACTGTTTTCACGTTCTGATTCAGAGTCTGATGAGTTACTTAGAAGAGAGTCAGGATTGGTCATTTCACCATCCTCTACATCGTCATTAAAGTCAGTCTTTGAAGAGGTGGAAGTGTATTTGTGAGTCTTTAACTCTGGCTTCCTGGTAACGTTTTTTTTTTAATCCTCCTCACTCTTTAAAGGAACTGCAGTGACCGAAAACCCAGTATCGGTCTCCTCCATATTGAGTTGGCCTCCAATCAGACTGGTCAAAAGTTCTTCTCTTCCACTTTATGATAAGAAGCTCTGGGTCCTGCTAGTCCACATCAGGCCTTCGGTCTCGAGGAGCTTCTTCTTTTAATCAGAACCAAACATAAGACAGGAACCACTGAAACACACGAACATTAAGGACAATGTTACTTCAAAACTCTCTCTCTCTCTCTCTCTCTCTCTCTCTCTCTCTCTCTCTCTCTCTCTCTCTGTGTGTGTGTGTGCGTGCCAGATTATCTAGATGGAAATGGCTGCTGCCTCAGCTGTCTTACAGGGGGAGGGTTCTGGTTGCAAATAACTTGGTTGCTTCGGCCCTCTGGCATAAACTGACTGTACTCACACCACCATCTTGTCTTATAAGAGATATCCAAAGGACTCTAGTGGACTTCTTCTGGTCTGGACGACATTGGGTGAAAGCTGCAGCCTTGTACCTGCCAGTACAGGAGGGAGGTCAAGGACTCATAGACATAACCTCACGGATCACAGCTTTCCGGCTTCAAACATTGCAGAAACTACTATATGGTGTTGGACTACCGTGGCTAGATACTGCACGTCTTCTGCTAAGGAAAGCAGGCCGTCTTGGCTATGATAAACATCTTTTCCTGCTGCGCCAAGGATCTTTGGACTTAACAGGTCTCCCACGTTTTTACCAATCAGTTTTAAATGCTTGGCAGATCCTCACCTTTGAGAGAAGAAAGGATGTGAAACCTGGGATGTGGGTTTTTGAAGAACCTCTGTTTGAAAACAGTTTCTTCTCGACACAGCTGCTCTCGTCTGTTACGCTGAGATCTAAGATGAGAGAAGCGGGCTGTGTGAAGTTGGGTCATCTCATGAAGCTGTCTGTGTCCTGTCTCACGGAGCAACTAGAGGTGCGATCTCAAAGACTTGTGCAAAGACTGAAAGAAGAACCATGTGCTTCTCTGCCAGATTCTATCAAAGCGTTTGCTTTTAATAGTTCTCTGTCTGACCAATGGGATGATGAGTGTGAGTATGAGTTTCCTTCCCTAATTGTCTCTCCTGCAGTGGATCAGTGGCAGGATGAGACAGAAAAGTTGCTGTCCCTCCAAGACTCACCACTAGGATGTTTTCAAGGCTTGGGAAAGAAAGTCCTGTACAGGTAGTCCCCGATTTACGAGCGAGATCCGTTACAACGAGGCGCTCGTAAACCGGAAATCTCGTAATTTGGAACGGCCGCCATTTCGCTCGTAAATCCGGAAATCCGCTCGTAAATTGGAACGGTTTTCGCTAGCGCGCCTAAAAACACTCTATTTTCATCTAAAAACTACTTTTGAGTGCATAAAAATGATCGGAAACGTGTGTTTATATGCTTAACTAACTAACTGTAGTGAAAAAACACATGAAAACTCAGTATTTTTTTCGTTTTTTCCAAAAATGTGCAGCTCGTAAGTCTGGAACCTCGCAGATCAGAGCGCTCGTAAATCGGGGACTACCTGTACACTATTTGTGTGAAGGTCCTGAACTTACGCTCGTTGGCAGAAGTGGCGGTGTCGAAGTGGACTGGGTTTTTTGACACCGGCTCTACCCCGAGAGGCTGTTGGCGGTCCCTGTACAAGTCCCCCATTGAGAAACGGATGGGCGACCTCCAGTGGAGGATTGTGCATGGGGCCATAGCTACAAACAGGTATCTGGCACACCTTAATCCTGACATTAGTGTTTCATGTCCTTATTGTTCCCAAGAAGAAACATTGTACCATATTTTTATTGAATGCTTACGACTGAATCCTTTACTTGTTCTTTTGGATAATCTGTTTGGTGGTTTGGGTGTACAGTTCTCTAACCAAATTTTTATCTATGGTCCACGGTACAGCGCAAAGAAAAAACAAGTTCACATTCTCTTAAATTTCATTTCTGGTACTGCAAAATTGGCAATATGGATATCAAGAAGGAACAAAATCAATCAGCAACAAACAGATGATGCTCGTGTTTTATTTGAAAGACTGGTAATTGCTCGAGTCCGTGTGGAATTTGAGTATTTTAAGTTGACAAAAAACATGGACGTCTTTGTTAATAAGTGGGGTATTAACAATGTTTTGTGTTCAGTGGATGA
Source organism: Garcialebias charrua (assembly GCA_038048925.1). Classification (NCBI taxonomy): domain Eukaryota; kingdom Metazoa; phylum Chordata; class Actinopteri; order Cyprinodontiformes; family Rivulidae; genus Garcialebias; species Garcialebias charrua. Next base: position 10,299 of record JBBPBX010031523.1, read on the forward strand.
CTCATGTTTAGTATTTACTTTTTGATTTAAAAAAAAAACTTTTACCATGTATGACAAAAAACATGGATGCCTTTGTTAATAAGTGGGGTATTAACAATATTTTGTGTTCAGTGGATGACTCATGTTTAGTATTTACTTTTTGATTTTTTTAAAAACTTTTACCATGTTTGACAAAAAACATGGATGCCTTTGTTAATAAGTGGGGTATTAACAATGTTTTTGTGTTCAGTGGATTCAGATTCAGATTCAGTTTATTATCGCCATTGTCAATTAACAGGATTCACAGACTAGGAATTTGCTTTGGCATAACGGTGCATAAAATATAAAAACATAAGACACAAAAAACATAAACCATAAAACATCAATACAATCAATACAATATTCAGTGAACAAAAACTACTAAGAAACAGCGCAATTAGAGTGGTGCAATCAAAATACAGTGATACAGTGATTCCCAATCAAAATACAAAGAACAAATACAAAATACAGCGACCAAGGCAAGTTATGAGGTAGCATGGTTATGAGTGTTCAAGAGTCTGACAGCAGAGGGGAAGAAACTGTTTTTATGGCGGGAGGTTCTGGTCCCAATTGACCGAAGCCTCCTGCCTGAGGGGAGTGGTTCGAACAGACCGTATGCAGGGTGAGAAGGGTCAGCTGTGATCCGACCTGCTCGCCTCACAGTCCTGGAGACGTACAGGTCATGGAGAGATGGGAGACTACAGCCGATTACCTTCTCAGCAGAGCGCACGATGCGCTGCAGTCTGTGTCTGTCCCTGACAGTGGCCCCGGCGTACCACACTGTGATGGACGCGCTGAGAATGGACTCGATGATGGCCGTGTAGAACTGCACCATCAGCTTGGCCGGCAGCTTGGCCTTCCTCAGCTGTCGCAGGAAGTACATCCTCTGCTGAGCCTTTTTGATGAGGGAGCTGATGGTTGGCTCCCACTTGAGGTCCTGGGTGATGGTGGTGCCGAGGAACCGGTAGCAGTCCCCAATGATGATGGGGGTGTTGTTAAAGGTGATGGGGGGCAGAGGGGCTCTGTCTTTCCTGAAGTCCACAATCATCTCCACTGTCTTCTGGGCGTTGAGCTCCAGGTTGTTGTTGCTGCACCAGGTCACCAGCCGGCCCACCTCTCTCCTGTACGCAGACTCATCATCATCCGAGATGAGCCCGATGAGGGTGGTGTCGTCCGCAAACTTAATAAGTTTTACGGAGTCATGGTTGGAGGTGCAGCAGTTGGTGTACAGGGAGAAGAGCAGAGGGGAAAGAACACAGCCTTGTGGTGAACCTGTGCTTATGGTCTGAGTGTCCGAGACAGCTTTCCCCAGCCGCACGCGCTGACTCCGGTCTGTCAGGAAGTCAGTGATCCACCTGCAGGTGGCGTCAGGTTCACCGAGCAGAGAAAGCTTGTCTTGGAGCAAAGCAGGATGGTGTTAAATGCCGAGCTGAAGTCCACAAACAGGATCCTAGCATAGGTTCCTGGGGAGTCCGGATGCTGCAGGATGGAGTGGAGGGCCAGGTTTATGGCGTCATCTACATGACTCATGTTTAGTATTTACTTTGATTTCTTAACTTTTACCATGTTTTATCTGTATTGACTGTTGGAGTGTGAAATAAAAGACTTTTAAAACTCAACTAAACTCTCTCTCTCTCTCTCTCTCTCTCACACACACACACACACACACACACACACACACACACACACACACACACACACACACACCTCATAAGAGAACTTTATATATTTTCACTTCCAACATCACTGTTTCTAAACATCTAATCAGGCAAGCTCAAGCATTAATTCTGATTTTATTTGGATCTGTTTGTATCTATGGTGACTCGCGCTGGTCAACTTATGCTATTCACGCACAAATATGGGTGTGCCACAATCCCAAACAGGACAAGAGGGAACTACGACTGATGAAATATATTTTGAGTCTCGTATTTAATTAATCTATACCTGTAATCTATAACAGTTTAACAATAATAAACAGTATTAATGTTAGCGTGGAAGATATATGAAGTTATCTGAGCTAAATGAAGCTAGCTGGACTCAAGTTACGTGATTTAAACGATGCGTAACATTAGAGCTGGGCGATATATCAATATTTTTAAAATATCGAGATAATTTTTGGGGCGATATAAGTTGAGACTATCTTGATATTAGGGCTGGGCGATATATCAACATTTTTAAAATAGAGATAATTTTTTGCAATATAAGTTGAGAATATTTCAATATAAACGATATAAGTTTTATACTTGAAAATACTCCTGCTGCCTTCTTTCTCTCACTCGCCCCCCTCCCTCTCCTATACTGAACACAGACCCAGCCCCTCAGCAGCCTCCTCCTTCCTTCCTGCAGAAGGTGGTGGAGACTTTAGCACAACAAGTAAATATGGCAGATATGAAGAGCCACTAGCTGCTGAGGGGAAAAAAACAATGGGCCTCATGCAAGAACCGTTCGTACGCACAGATTTGTTCTTAAACTGTGCGTACGAGTAATTTAGGATCATTTGTGGCATTCAACAATATTTTCGTATCCTAAGATTTTTTTTCAGATACGAACAAAATTTACGTATGGTCCGGACCTGTCCTATATTTTACGAGCAAACAGTCTGCTGTTATCCAGACGGAATTACTTCACTAATAACTTCATATTTCTTTATTTAGAAAATATTTAGAGTTTAAAAAAATCATGCACCACAATTGTTTTTGACAATAGGTTAGTTTGAAGTCGAATTATAATTTTAAATGTAATAATGACTAACGGATTAAAGTATTTAAATTAAAATCAATTTGTTATCAATGCCGTTTTCTAACACTACAATATTAATATGAAGATCTCAAACTAAAACCAACTTAAATTATGAATTAATTTAAGTTTAATTTGTCTCGGTAACGCAGACTTTACATTGACCTCCTCCTGTTGCTGTCATAGATCTCAGATAGCTCAATGAGATGAGCGTTGCGTCGCAGTTCCGAACCTTATGGGTTCAATTCCCACATGGGACAACGTTTTTTTTTTTCTTCTTTTAATTCATTCCAGATTTAAAAAACACAAGAAAACTATTTACAATACAACAAGAAATAAAGCATAAAGTCTTTTTAATCTGGAATGAATAAATAATCTAAAGAAAGGAGGAAAAAAAAAGTCATACCTTGTGGGAATCGAACCCACGAGATCTAGATAAGGTGAGGAGCACCTACCAGTGCAATGCTTTACCCAGTAAGCCACCAGGACGTGTGTATTTTTTAAGGTCCACATTCATTATAAACAAACATTCTTTGGCTTTAGCTGGTCATGTACTCCCATGAGTGACGCTGCTAATAAGGACAGATTTTCTTTTCACGATCAAGGAGAGCAGAACTTCAATCTCTGCACCTGTACAGTTCTTCTTTTTATTTTTCGCTGTCATTTTATGAATGGACCGTCCTGCTCTGTGAGGCAGGAAACGTAGCCTTATATGGTGTTTTGAGGGGTGGGAATTATGTAAATAACCGCTCCGCGTGCAAGCGCAGGTGGTTAGAACAGGTGGGATTCATCATAGTACGCAGCTCATTTACACACTTTTCCTGAGGATAGAAGAGTTTGTTGAATCTGACGTGGCATGTTCGTACGAACGCTTCGTACGAACAAAAGTAAGAGAAATTTAGGATAAAAATACGAACATGTTCTTGCATGAGGCCCAATGTTCTTTCTGAGCTATTTTGGATTTAAATTGTCAGATGAGGGCAGAAATTTTATTTTTGTGGACAATGCTGAAAATAGTCCTGACGAATGGTCGGAACTACGAATCTTTTCACCTTTTAAAGAGTGGAGTGGAGCATGAAGCGTGAAATGTGTAGAAGACGAGGCCAGTGTTAACTGACACACTTCTAATTTAATTAATTACTTATCCAACACTCGTTAGAGGTCGGAATAGTAATTCACGAGTTCTCTTCTTTTTATGGATTTAACAGATAAATGTGTGACCAGACACGAGATTTAAAAGACATGAAACATTAATTTATGTTGAAACAGTAGAAACTGAATCATTTAATTAACAAATCATTAAATTACATCATCATATATGTACAGTACATGGATTGATCGATCAGATTTTCCTATAATTTACACGTCAGCACAGATGAAACACACGTCCGTAATTGCATAGGAACAACAGGACAAGTTATGGGTCTTTTTTTTTTCCATTTATTGATGGCCTCCCTTCTCACCTTATAGCCATCCTCTCACTCCAATATGTATTTTTTTAAATAGAGAGAACGAAAGAGAAAGTAAGACAACAAAACAACAATTATCCACAAAAAGAGCACAAGGCAAACACACCCAACCTCCGTCCACAATCCTGCAAAGCACATGACAGAACACAGCAACGAAACATACATGCATAAAGACTGATAATATTCATGACCTTGCAGTAGATTTCTATAAATACACATACCCATACCTACAAATATATATACAGTATACATACATATACATTTATATTCATTCATATACCCATCTACATATCTGCATATATCTACATATACATCCCTGCATCCATTTGTGTGTGGTTGTGAGCATGCATAAGTGAATAAGGTTCCTCCAATAGAACATTTAGTAGCGACTGTGAAGCATCAGAGATCCGTCCCCCCAAAGCCCGAGACAGACGAAGGGGCGATCAAAGCCCAAGACCCCAGGAAGGACCCCGAGCCCAGAGTCCCCAGGACCACCCGAACAGGACGAGCCACTCGTCCACTCCCCAGATCCGACCAAGGGGAAGAACCGGACGAACCCCACCAGCGACCACACACAATGACCCCCGGGGGTCAACTGCGACAAATACACAGGCCCCCGCCGGAGCCCGCTGCACCGACTGGGGACGCCCACCCCTGAGGCCAAGACCCGACAGGACCAGAGGACACGAGCCCCACCAGGCAGCCACCAGGCCGAGCCGACAAACGCCCAAGCGCCCAACCCCAGATAGTGAGGGCCCCAAGCACACCCGCAGACAGAGGAACACCCACCAGGGGGCCACGTGGCAGGAGCGCAACACTAAGTAGCCTCAGAAGTATCAGAGAGGGGGCAGTCCAAGTCCCAGCCTGACACTTAAACATTCATACACAGACACACTCATTCAGACCCACCCTCATCCTCACCCTCAGTCACAGAAAGACAAACAATAACGACACGTTCCATTCATAATCCCGATGCACACTCTATACCCCCTAGGTCCAAGACATGTACCTGCTCCCTACATGGGGCAGCCCACATCCAAACCCAGGAGGTAGGCCCATTCATTCTGGGGTGGAGAGTAGCAGACATCCAAGATCCGGCCCACCCCGCGCCCTGCCGACAGGACAGGACACCCGAGTCCAAGCAGCCCCAGGGGGAGCGCACTGCCAGCCCCGCCCACGGCGAACCCGCAGGCCCCGAACCCCCCCACACCCCAGCACAACCCCTGACGGCCCACCCCCAGAATGTCCGCCAGGCAACCAGGGGGGTAAGAGAAAAATAAATAAATAATATATATATATATATATATATATATATATATATATATATATACATATATATATATATATATATATATATATATATATATATATATATATAAATACATAAATAAAATTGAAATTAACAAATCAAGACCCCGACACACACACCCCCGTCCCCAAATGTACTGTTGGTGAGTGTTGTTGTAAAGTGTACTTAAAAGGGAAAGAGAAGGAGCAAAGGCTAGCATTGTACCAGTTTCCCCTCCACTCCAACTCTAACCCAGGCCCTTATTGTCTAAATGCATAATGTTGAGTGAGCATAGGCATGGGGGCGAGATTGATGTAATCCCGTCACCCATAACCATAGTGCTCATTCCATTCCCTATATGTTTTGAGAAACTGGTCATGTCCCACATCAAGACAACCGTCAACATCAGCGAGGACCCTCATCAATATGCATACCGCGAGAACCGATCAACAGAGGACGCCATCTCCTCTGTGGTCCACACTGCTCTCACCCACCTGGATCAGAAGGACTCATACGTGCGTCTGCTCTTTGTGGACTTCACATCTGCCTTCAACACCATGATCCCCCAAACTCTGATAGATAAACTATCCACACTTGGACTAAGCCCCTCCATCTGTAACTGGGTACTAGACTTCTTAACAAACAGACCACAGTCCGTGAAGATCCACAACTTCTCCTCCTCCACCATAACCCTCAGCACTGGCTCTCCTCAAGGATGTGTGCTGAGCCCTCTTCTGTTCACTCTGCTCACATATGATTGTACAGCCACACATCCAGGCTGTCATATTGTTAAGTTTGCAGATGATACAGCGGTGGTGGGATGCATCACAGATAATGATGAATCCAGCTACAGACAGGAGGTGGAGCACCTGGAGAGCTGGTGCAAAGAGAACAACCTTCACATGAATGTGAAGAAGACGAAGGAGATGATTGTGGACTTCAGAAGGAACAAACACACCCACACCCCACTGTACATAGGTGGATCTGCGGTGGAGGTGGTCTCCAGCTACAAGTACCTAGGTGTACACTTGAATGATAACCTCAGCTGGAGCAACAACACCACCAGCCTGATCAAGAAAGGTCATCAGAGACTCTACTTCCTCAGACGGCTGAGACGAGCTGGTCTGAGAAGCTCAGTCCTCAACTCCTTCTACAGGTGTGCAGTGGAGAGCATCCTGTGCTCCAGCATCAATGTGTGGCATGGAGGCTGCACAGTTGCAGAGAGGAAAGCTCTACAGAGAGTGGTGAAGGCTGCACAGAAGTCTGTGGGAGTCAGTCTCCCCACCATCACAGACATTTACACCTCCAGATGCAGAAAAAGAGCCACCTGCATCATGAAAGACCTCACTCACCCAGCACATTCACTCTTTGCACCACTCCCCTCGGGACGGAGGTTGAGGAGCATCAAATGTAGAACCACTAGACTGAGGAACAGCTTCTACCCTGAGGCTGTCAGACTCATGAATAAATAAATAATAAGAATAAACACTGCAAAATGTCACATCATGTTGATACTGATCTGTTTCTTGTTGCTGCGTTCATCTGTGACCATCTGCTCATAATGACTCATGTTCGTGCTGCTGTTTATAATGATGTTTTTCTACTACATTAGGGCTTAGTGTATTACTAGTTGATGTTTCTCTTAGTTAATCCTAGATGTTATTATTGTTTTTCTCTTGCATTTGTTGTTGGATGTAACTGGGACCCTGTGTACATAATCTCGTTTTCATCACATGTACTACATGCGGTGCAAATGACAATAAAGACTCTCTGACTCTGACTCTGACTCTATATGTGACTTTTATGAGGATGTTTATGAATGAAAGTCTAAAGTGTATATAAAATTGAGTCCCAGGTGTTCTGAACAACAGAGACGTAAAACCATTGCAGCACACCCGAGACTCAAATTCCCTACATGTATTAATTTAAGATGAAGAGGGCGGAGGTGCGTGGTGAGGGATGGGGAGAAAATATCTGCAGGAACAATGCTCCCACAGCGAGTCAGCTCCCCCGCTGACCCTGCGTACCCCCCCAGCTCGCCAAGGTCCACCCAAGGAGCGAGGAAAAAGAAACACCTCTCCGACCGCCAGGCCATTGAGCCAAGACCAGAGAGGGACACGGCCCCGAGGGCCGCCAACAGCAGAACCAACAGCCCACACCCACCAGGGCCGCCACGACCCCTGCGAACCGCAGTCAGCCCGCCGTCCAAGAAGACACAAAATCCCACATGGACGACACGTCCAAGAGCACCCGTCCAACCGCCGACAGAGACAGGAAGCACTGAGAACAGGCCCCAACCAGGGCCCGCACACCGGCCAAGCATAGTCCAAGACCATCATCAAGGACATCCACTTAGTCCCCACCCCAGAAGAAATACTACACCCACCCTTCATATTAACAACTTTCAGAACACATAACACATTAGACACCCAGGCTGGGTTTGCCCGCCCCCTCCCATTGGCCACCAGTCACGCCCCCAGACACCCACCCCCCAGCACATGAACCCCCAACCCACCAGCGAGCCGAGGGCCCCCGGCCAGAGCCGGGCACCAGAGCGCCAGCCAGCCCATAGCCCGGCGACCCGCCCGCCAGAGCCCAAGACCCCCGACCCCCACCAGGCCCAAGCCCGGGGACGACACGCCCCCAGAGTCCCAAGCCCCCGGCACCCGCCCCGAAACCACCCCAGCACAGCCGGGTCACCGACCGGCGACCCATGACCGCCGCCACCGACCACCCGAGGGCCCGCATGCCGCCCCTAGCAGACATCCCCCAGAACCCCCCCGGTCCTCCCCAGGTCGAAGACAGGGTCCTCCCCGCCCAAGCAGCCCCAACCCCCCGGCGCCCCAACCCCCCCTCCAGCCCCAATGCCCCACAAGGCCACATCCCAGACCCCCCACCCTCACTACGTAACGGAGCCGATCAAAGAATGCCAAATAGATTGATCCAATGTGTCGGCAGATGCTGTTTCAAGACTAATATGATCTAACAGAAGATTTTTATACTGATTAATGCTAAGATTATTTTTATTTTTCCAATTTACGAGTATGGTTTTCTTTGCGATGCATAAGGCAGTGAAAAGCATATAGGATGTATTTTTTTCTAGTATAACATCTTCAAAGATACCCAATAAGCAAACAGATGGAGAGAGTGGGATATTAAATTTCAAACATTTAGACAAGTCTTCACATACCTGTACCCAGAACCTCTGAACGGGTGGACAGAACCAGAGCGCGTGAATATAATCATCAGGTGTATTACTTATGCACTGTGAGCACTTGTTAGATGGTGTAAAGCCCATCTTAAACATTCGCTGACCTGTATAATGTACTCTATAGAGAACCTTATATTGTATTAATTGTAAATTGGAGATTCTAGTCAATTTAAAAGTATTTGAACATACTTGAGACCAAATTTTTTGTTCAAAGTTGATTGATAAATCTGACTCCCATTTTTCAACAGGTAGTGCTATCGAGTCATCGATTCTAGACAATTTTTTGTATATTTTAGATAATAATTTGGGTGGTTGAAAATTAATAAACTCTAACACACATGTTGGTGTTTCCAACAATGTTTTATTAAGCTTAAATTTCTTTTTTACAATTGACTTAATTTGTTGGTATTGTAGGAAATATTTATTATCAATGTCATATTGTATTATTAATTTATTAAATGGAATAAAGTCTATACCCTCAAATATGTGTTCCAGACATTCAATACCTTTCATTCTCCAACCTGGGAAATTTAACATATTATTTTCTTGTTGAATGTCAGGATTGTTCCAGAGAGGTGTATGTCTACATGGGAGTAGTGAAGACTTTGTCATTTTCAGATACTCCCACCATGCTGTCAGAGATGAGCTAATATTGATGCTCTTAAAGCAGACATGTCTTTTTAAATCTGTACTGATAAATGGTAGATCTGAAATCCTAATATTATTACATAAAGTTTGTTCTATATCTATCCAAGTTTCATCTAGTGCATTCGGTTTTAACCACTTTGATATATATTGTAACCTGTTGGCTAAATAGTAGTAATAAAAGTTTGGAAGTTCTAATCCTCCGGTATCTTTAGATTTCTGTAATGTTTTTAAACTAATACGTGGAGTTTTATTTTTCCAAAGGAATTTAGATATAGAAGAGTCCAGGGACTTAAACCATTCAGTTGAAGGTTTATTTGGAATCATTGAGAATAAATAATTTATTCTCGGCAGCACCATCATTTTTACTGAGGCAACTCTTCCCATAAGTGATATGGGTAGAGATCTCCATCTAGTAAGATCGTCTTCAATTTTCTTTAATAGTGGGATATGATTTAATTTTATTAAATCCTCCAATTTAGGAGAGATATTAACACCTAAATATTTAATGTTACCTGATTGTAGTCTTTCATTAAGAGAATTATTAAACACGCAATTTATTGGAAGAACTGTAGATTTTGTCCAGTTTATAGAATAATCAGAAACTTTTGAAAATGAGTTTATTAATTTGATAACATTAGATATTGAGTTTCCTGAGTTCTCAAGAAAAAGCAAAACATCGTCAGCATAAAGACTAATTTTATGTTCTATGTTTCTACCCTTTATGCCTTTAATATCAGCACTTTGCCTTATTGCTGCTGCTAAAGGTTCAATAAAAATAGCAAATAATGCTGGTGAAAGTGGGCAACCTTGCCTGGTGCCCCTCTGTAAACAGAAGCTTGAAGATAATTGATTATTTGTCCTGACGCACGCTGTTGGTGAACTATATAATATTTTTAACCAGTTAATGAAGTAATTCCCAAATCCAAATTTATTTAAGGTAGCAAATAAGAAATTCCAATTTACTCTATCGAATGCTTTTTCAGCATCTAAAGAAAAAATAGCTGTTTCAATATTTTTAAAATACGAATACTCTATTACATTATATAATCTTCGTGTATTTGTGTTTGAGTGTCTTCCTTTTATGAATCCGGTTTGGTCTGGATGTATAATAACAGGAGTTATCTTCTCTAGTCTTTTAGATAAGACTTTACAAATTATTTTAACATCAACATTAATAAGAGAGATTGGACGATAACTGGTAGGTAATACTGGGTCTTTGCCTGGTTTTAATAAGAGACTAATGTTGGCTGAATTCATATGTGTTGGTAGCCTGCCATTTTCTTCTGACTCAAGTAGCACTCTATAAAATATCGGTTCCAGTATATCCCAGAATTTTTTATAGAATTCTACTGGATATCCATCAGGACCTGGAGATTTCTTATTAGGCATGCTTTTAATTGCTTCATGGAGCTCATCTGATGTTAATGGTGAGTCTAGTTTTGATGATTGACTAATATCTAGTTTTGGAAGTGTTACTTTCTCCAAGAATTCATTAATATCCTCATTAGATGGATTTATTTGTGGAGTGTATAGAGTTTTATAGAAATCTTTAAAAACATTGTTTACTTTTCCCTCATCATGAATTATATTTCCATCTTTATCTTTAATACCATATATAGATGTTTTTTCTTTGTTTAATTTGAGTTGATTAGCTAAAAAGCTCCCTGATTTATTACCGTATTCAAAATTATCTAATCTAAGTCTTTGTATCAAGAATTTATTTTTCTTATCAATATATTCATTTAGTTCTAATTTTAATTTGCGTAGCTTTTGCTGTGTTTCCTCTCCTTGTAGACCTTCTAATAGTTTAATGGATTTCTCTAATTCCTCAATACGTTTATTTTCTTTTTTCTTTTTATTTGTTGAATAGGATATTATTTTACCTCTCATGACTGTTTTCCCAGCCTCCCAAAGTGTACATGCTGAAGTTCCTGGCAAGTCATTAAACTCTAAATACGATGCCCATTCTTTTTTAAAATATTGCAAAAATTCTTCTTCTTGAAGCAGTGATGTATTTAATCTCCAATTTATATTTTTTGTTGTTGTTTTTTTTTTAATCTAAATTTACAGTAACTGGTGCATGATCGCTGACATGAAGTTATGGGTCTTATAATAACTTATACTGCAGGCATTTAGCTTAAAGTTCTGGCGAAGAAGTAAAGAAAAAGTTTAGGAGTATGAGAAAATGGAGAAGGAAGGAGGAGAACTATCTTGAAGTGTTAACCAGAGACTCAGCACACTCTATGGTTGGCATCCGCTAGACTCTCGTCCGCGATGAACAACGACTTTTTACCTTTGGCGAAGATTTTCTGTCTCCCACTCCGGTAAAATGAGATAGCCTTACGTGCATGGCTCGTCCATCCGTCTAACATTTTACAGGCTTCAGCTCGTTCATTTCCCAATAGGGGTGCACCGATTTCAATTTTGTGGCCGATCACCGATCACCGATTTTTAGAAAGTCTGACCTGCCGATTCCGATTTTCCGATACCGATTTTCAGGTGTGAAAAGGTCAAAATATACCTTAAATTTTCCAATCTTACTTTATTGTAAAAAAAGTTTAACCATAAAAAAATCAGTTCATTTTAATCTTTCACTTGTTACATTTTAAATTAATTTTTATTTTCATTAAAAAATTTAAAAACAAAAAAGATAATGCAGCATGTGTAACATTTTCAAGTCAGTGGGTAATAAGAAATAACACTCGCACAGGTAAGTTTGTCCTCACAGACTTATTCCAGTCATTTTTTCATTAGTGGCAGGTTTATCTTGATGAACAAAAGCATTTCTGCTTTGTCACCAGACAGGTGACTTCTTTTCTCATATACTACATGTCCAGCCAACTAAACAGGCGCTCGCTTTCAATGCTTGTGCATGGGTCAGAGAGGTACGTTTAGGCAAGATGAGGGAAACAATTTTCACTAATGGCCCTTTTCCACCGGTCGGCTCGGGTCGGATGTTACGTCATATGTGCGTCGCAGAGACCCCCTTTCATCCTTTTCCACTGGATATTCCGTGCTAAGCCGCGCGAGATTTCTTGAGATTTTCGGGCTGGTTTCAGAGGGGTACTGAAGCGAGCTCACCCGCTCCGGAAGTGGGAAGGAGGAGACTCGAGCTGTTTTCACGGAAGCGAGGGAAGCTATCACGGCAGGACTTTTACATGAATAACACGGTAAAAACAATTGTTATTTTTTAAATTTATAGCAAAGATGGGTCTTCAGCTGAACGTGTCCTTAATAAAATCACGTACTGCTCAAAACTGCAGGATTTTAAAAAGTAGTTTCGCCACGAGCAACGCGTCGCGCGCGGGCGGCTTTATGTCTTTAAATGTAGCTCAATGAACAGATATAAAATATATTTCATAGCTGACTTTATAGTACGAGGGCTCCTGAGCTTAACCACGCTTTAATATTGTCACGTAGTGGTCAAATATGCTGCATTTAAAGTAGTTTCGCTTTGACTGTTTCCAAAACCTGTGCTTGCACAACGAAAATAAATTATAAAAATTCGAATTTTATTTCAAATAACTCCAACAGGATACATTTAGTATATGAATATGTTGTGATCACACTAGATTTTTTTGAAAAATATCAGCTATGTGGTTTTTGATAGAATTGATAATATGTGACACAAAGTAGAAGGGAGAAAATTAATGGACGTAGCTTGACACATTTATGTCTATAAAAATTCGAATTTTATTTCAAATAACTCCAACAGGATATAGACAGTATATGAACATGTTGTGATCACACTAGATTTTTTTGAAAAATATCAGCTATGTGGTTTTTGATAGAATTGATAATATGTGATACAAAGTACAAGTGAGAAAATTAATGGAGGTAGCTTGACACATTTATGTCTATAACACATTGAATTTTATTTCAAATAACTCCAACAGGATATAGACAGTATATGAACATGTTGTGATCACACTAGATTTTTTTGAAAAATATCAGCTATGTGGTTTTTGATAGAATTGATAATATGTGATACAAAGTACAAGTGAGAAAATTAATGGAGGTAGCTTGACACATTTATGTCTATAACACATTGAATTTTATTTCAAATAACTCCAACAGGATACAGACAGTATATGAACATGTTGTGATCACACTAGATTTTTTTGAAAAATATCAGCTATGTGGTTTTTGATAGAATTGATAGTATGTGACACAAAGTAGAAGGGAGAAAATTAATGGACGTAGCTTGACACATTTATGTCTATAAAAATTCGAATTTTATTTCAAATAACTCCAACAGGATACAGACAGTATATGAACATGTTGTGATCACACTGTGTTGTTTAAAAAAAAAAAAACAGTTTCTGGACTAAATTAATCACATTTTTCTTTTACAGTCAACAGAAGAAAATCGCCAGAATTCAACAACCTGTGTCATCTTCTGGAGGAAGACGTGAGACACCAGATGGAAATTTGTTACTTCTGTTTGTCACTTCAAACTTTTCCTATTAAACGTTATATTTTCTTAAGTGGTGTCCTCGAACATTCAATTTCCTAAACTTATTTTATAATGTGAAGTGTGTATTGTGTTTAAATCCATACTGGAAGTTAAGAGAACTTTCCATTTGCATTTGACCTTTAAAGAATCATAAGATAAAGATTATTAGAATCTGCTCAACCGTTATTACGTTATAAATTATTTGGTTCTAGGATGAAGTCATACAAAAAAAGTCAAAAATTAAAAGTGGCCAAAGTCCTTTGGACAGTTTAAAGTTAAAGAATTCACAGACCATCCATCTACCCATCTACCACCCAGCAGCAACTTTGCCAGGGAGACACTGGCAGTTTCAAAGATCACAGTGTGATGTTTTAAATCAACTTTATTTATAAAGCACATTTTAAAAACCACAAGGTCAACCAAAGTGCTGTACAATAACATAAAAGACAAGTTAATTAAAAACTATAAAAAGCATACAAAAATAAATACATATACCAGTCTTACTGCAGGTGTGTTAACATGCCATAAAAGATAAGATCACGTATTAAAAGCCAAGGAATAAATGTGTGTTTTTAAATAAGATTTAAAAAGTTTTGAGGACTGTCAGCAGCAACTGCTCAGCTGATCTGAGATCGGGGAGGGCAGGAAGGTTGAAGCAGCTCAGATAAATATGGTTTTGCAACTTTATCAAGCACCTTGTGCATAACTAAATAATAAAATATGCTTTAATACATCTTTATTCTAAAAATACTAAATTGGAAAATACATGGGTTTAAAGAAGGCAACAAGGTAGGATTATGAATTGGGTTTAAAGATTACAGCTCATGAGGTACTCATTATAGCATGACATCTCTTTCACAACATTCTGTCAAAGCCTTTATTGTGTTCTTCTTCTAGTGGTGGCTAGTACTGTAGTAAATAGCTTGAGGGAACACTACTGCCACCATGTGGTAAGACGAGTAGGATTCTGGACCCCGCCCACAGAAGGGGGACAAAAAAGCTGTGGAAACATAACATAGATGTGACCCGACCCGAACTGAGCCGACCTGAGCCGATCCAACCCGAGCCGAGCCGAGCGGTGGAAAAGAGGCATAATTCTCCAGTAGACCAATGGGTCCTGGCCCCTTTCGACAGGAAAGAAACAGGTAGTTCTGTACCTGCATAGCTGAAGGGCTGGTCAGCTGTTGCTCCTTTTCTGTGTTCTCCTTTAAGATTTCATCTTGAACTGCAAACAGTAGACTAATGTACACCTTTTTGCTGCAGATTCATCAATGTCAGGAGGTCCCACTTCAGAGAATGTTCCAGCAGGTGTGCATCTGGTCCCCCCCTCTGCTGAGAAGTAGCGATTCTTGTACCTTGTTTTGCATAAACAAAGAAAGATGGGTCAATCATTGTGTTTTGTATACATTAAAAGTTTTTTTATTTAATTGCATGTAAATAAAGAAATGCATTTCTTTATTTACATGCAATTTAAAAAAAACATTTACCGGTACATTAAATTTAAAATAAACATTTCTTGATAGAAATTTTCAATCAAGAAATGTTTATTTTAAATTTAATTTAAATGTTTCTTGAAATATAGTAGTAGGCTAAAAGTAATAAAAGTAAAGGGTACGGACATTTTTGTTAAACCGAAGTATCGAACCAGCTTGAGGGGTAGATCAACTTCTATAAAAGGCATAAGTTTATGGAATAGTTTGGACTGTGATATTAAAAATGAGAAATCATTCTTTTTATTTAAGAAAAAGATCAAGAATATTCTGTTAACAAGATATATATGTTTGTAAATATCTATTAATTATAATGAGTAATGTGACTAATTATATGTTCTTTGCTATGCTATTTTACTTTCATTGCTTGATTTTGTTTGTTTAAAAATGATTTGTTAAGAAGGGGCAGATATGATAAGATATTATTCTTCTTCTGCTACCTTTTATTTTATATGTATTTTATTTATTTGAATTTGAAATGGTATTTGTGTTTTTAATTATTATGAAATAAACGTTTAAAATAAAATATAGAGAGAAAAAAGAATATTCACAGTTACTTACCTTGGATCCAGAGTAGTGGCCAAGTTGTCAGAAGCTCATGCAGCATTTTCTCACAACAGCCTGCAGCAACGTAGTTTTGGCTTTACCCACACCACGGTCTGTGCCGAGTGCAGTGATGGCATAATATCGTGCATCAAGCTTCTAAAACCTTTGTCCTCAACGACTGAAAAGGGCTGGTCGTCTAATGCCATGAACTCCATCACTTTCCTCGTGGTAAGCTTTGCTCTTTTCGTTGCTCATAAAAGCTAACAGCAGCTGTGAAAACCACCGACTGGCTCTTTGATAGCGCTAGCTTCTTTAGCTTAGCATTAGCTTGGTTGCTCGCTTCAAACGTTGCACACTTGGCTGCGTGGCGATTTCTTAAATAGAGAACAAGGGTTGTTTTATTAAAGGTTTTGGTTGTGGCTCCACCACGACTTACTTTGGCTTTACACAAGTTGAGATCTTTCGCTCATTTTAAAATAGTAGAACTTCCAAACAGACAACATGGCTGCTCCAGGTTGCCTGTGTTGACCATAGACATACATTATATATAGATATCTATGGTGTTGACTGTGTACTTGGGCGCATGTACAGACGTGACCTGGTGGGCGGTCTATATAAGATATCTATGGTCAGCCCCCTCTCCGCGCCCCCTCCCCCCCACCCGCTCTCACAGCAGAGAAAAAAGGGACAGCGGCTGACTTTTGCGGCGATCGGTGGATAAAATCGGCTTCTCATTTAACGATCGGACGATTTCCGATTTCCTCAAAATAAGGAAATCGGGGCCGATTTATCGGCCGGCCTATTTATCGGTGCATCCCTATTTCCCAACAGCTCGCTCAAGTCCGCCTCAACCTTCAAAGGTAGCAACTTAGTTCCGGTTTGGTTTTTCAAGATAAAAGAATCCTCGAAGGAAAATTCAGTCAAAGTTGAGCGGTACGCTCGGTTTGGTTTCACAGCAGGAGTGCCGTGAAACCTTGCTGTAAAACAAGGTTGTTAACATCTGACCGACGTTCCTACAGCTGTGCAGGAGAAGAAAACTTCCAGCTCAGTTCTCCCGTTAAAGTGAAGGGAAAAGTAGGAAATGGGGTCTTTGAAAGGAACTTGACGTCAGAGTTTTCCTCTCCGTTCATTGGTTCATTTGACCAGTGGGAGGGAATTAGAATCAAGTCAAAGATTTCATTTGAAATCAGAACGAGAGAGAGCAGAGAAAGAATGTTTTTAGAAATGGACAGAAAGGAGACGCCAGAGAAACTATATACAGTACTTTGATTAAGGTGTTTCTCATTTCTAAACAAAACTGAACAAGTCATTCTGACATATTTTCAACTTTAACAGTTCGATTCATCATATGAAGAAGTGACCAGCATTGGTAACAGCATCAACCATGATCATACAATGACTAGAGTTATTCTGTTGATTAATTCTGAATTAACACTAATTAAAAGGAAGTCTCTTCTGATTTGCGTTCTAAATTCAAAATAAAACTGGAATAAAACAGTTATTTTGTCCTTCGCTGCAGGTTTTCAGAGAAAAGGACATTCACTGAGAGCTTCAGTGAATTCAGGTGTTTTCACCGACAGTTCAGAGACCAGGGTGTTCCATTACAAATGGCAGAACTGAGTGTTTTTACAGCCTCCTGCTTCCTTAAAACAAACTATGGGTCAGAACTCATTTAGCCGTGCTGAGCTTTATGAGAGGAACAGAGAGAGGTGGAGACATTAATAAATCAGTAGTTCATCATATCGCTAAAGATACGGTCCTTAGCGGCTAACAAGATGGCTAACGTTTTAGCCGTCTTGTTCCAAAGCTGAGACTGACAGTGTCTTTAGCGATTTGATAAACTGCTGAATTTAATAATGTCTAGACCTCTCTCTGCTCCTCTCATAAAGTTCAGCACGGCTAAATGAGCTCGGACCCGTGGCTTGTTATAAGGAAGCAGGAGGCTGTAAAAAAACACTTGGTTCACGTTTCTGAGTGGAGGATCACATTACTGTACTGCAGTTCACAAACACGCTGACTTAAGGCTGGGTTATACTCTGCAAGACGCCCTGTCGCACGTCTTTTACCCCCCGTTGAGTGAGCAAACATTGCGCAACTTTTGGCTGCACTCCCGCTGTGATCCCCCGGTGACAGCCCGTCTTGTACGTAGCCCCCTGTCAGAACTTTTCGATGCGGACGATGCGGCTCGCAGCGTGTGATTGGTTCAAAGTTTGTGGGCGTTTTTTGTTTTTGCTTTGACAGACATTGATAGTTTTGAAGAGAAACTTGTTTGTGTGCGCGCCTGCACTGTGCGCATTGCACGCAACACACACACACACACCAATACATATACATATACATATATATATATATATATATATATATATATATATATATATATATATATATATTAGGGGTTGAACGAGTACATAATTTTTAACCTCGACATTAACATAAAAAAACTCGAACGACGCTCGAGTAGCCGATGACGTCACAGTGTCTTACGATGCAAAATAAATAAATAAATATAAATGCCTAAAAACGTCTTTACAAAAAGAAAAAAAAGACCAACAAAGCATTGGGAGCATTTATTATGCTCCTATCATTTATCATACTGCACATAAGTCACAGGAAAAACAAAACTATTAGTTATATTAATAATATTAAAAGTGAAAGTATAAGGCGATGAAAACCGAAACTTAAAAAACAAATGGGGCCACAGCCACACCGTACCACCGCCTGCAGCTGTGCAATTTAGGTTTACTTTTAGAGATTGTGTTTATAGGTTTTTGGTAGCTCTAGAGCAGGGGTGTTCAGACTTTTTCAGCATGCGAGCTACTTTTGAAATGATTAAGTCAAAGTGATCTACCTACTATAAGGCCCAGTTTACACGAAAACAACCTGTGGAAACATTTGTGTTTTTTCAATGTTTATTGGGGGTAATAAACAAAACATAAGCTGGTTTACATGAAAAATGCTGTAGTTTTCATGTCAGTCGGGTTGCCAGATAAGAAATTATGAACTATAGTACAGTACTGTGGCTTTAAAATGATAGTATTTTGACTGAAACTGTTGTGTGTGCTGAGTAAAGATGTTCTAAGATTCAATTCAATTCAGTTTATTTATATAGCGTCAGTTCACAAAAGAAGTAATCTCAGGGCACTGAACAGAAACATTTATACAAAATAATAATTTAACAGAAACATTCATAGATAAAATAATAATTTAACACTTTATTTGAGGAGCAGACTGCTTTGAATTTAACTCTATTGCAGAACTCTCATCTTGAGCAAGATGAAGTTTGTGTTGTGTTTCTTGAACATGTGCTCAGAAAAGGAGGTGGTAAATAAGGCATTTTTTATCTGGCAACCCTGGGCTCAGCTGCATTCATCGTGCATGCAGCGACTGCATGATCACAGTTACGTCCAAACTGGTGAATAACGTCTCGTTGGACCCTGGATTTTATTAGTTTTGCTCCTGCATGCTGAAAAAGGGCGAGTAGCAGAAAAACACTCAGCTCTCTGCCATTATTTAAATCTGTTGTTAGTGCAGAAAAACTTTGGACTGCAGCCGTTTGTATGTGTAACTTCACACACGGAGAATTTCACACCTTCGGGGGTGGGGGAGCGGGGATGGGGTTTCCCCGAAAATCTCTCAGACCTGGTTTGAGAGAATGAGGGTTGTGAATGGCTGCCCTGTATGTCAATCAAGTGACAGGATGTTTGATAGGCTGACAATTTTTTTTATGTCACGCTGTGATCTACCAGTACTACCTCAGAGATCTACCAGTAGATCACGATCTACCTAATGAGCACCCCTGCTCTAGAGAGATGAATATTTGTTTTTTTGTTTGTGAAACGAGAGAGATGAAGCCGTTTCGACCGTGTTATATATGGGACCTGCAATGCAACACTGCCCTCTGCTGTCACAACAATCTACTACGGTGGTCAGAGCAAAGAACGTCAACAGGATGTTTCAATGAGTGGCGCAATTTATAAAATTATAAACTGTTTTACCTTTTTGACAAGACTGGACCAGCTTCATAGATCCGTGCGCACAAAGGAATCCATTTTGTAGCGTCTACTAAAAGCTAAAAGCTACCGCGCGCTCTGTTTTTATCACGTGATGACGTCACTACGGGTAGTCGAGGTGGACAAAAAAGCCTCGATAGAAGTCAAAGCACTCGATCTGTCGAAAACTCGGTTATTCTGTTAATGCACTAATATATATATATATATATATATATATATATATATATATATATATATATATATATATATATATATATATATTTACGAACACACGCGCACACACAAAAGCATGCACGTGTAATGTTGACCAGAGGAAGAGGATCGCATCTGCTCGCAGCTTTTAAATAAAAGAAAACTCCATTGTAGGTCAACTCGCCTCGGTGGTCCCGCTGGAAAAGTATCATGCTGCCAACCCCAAGGACATGAGATTGAATCTCAGTTGGTTGAGTTTATTTTTATTTTTATATATAATACGGTTATACTCCCGCACTTAATTTACTGTATAGATATTTGGGGTACAGCGTGCAAAACTGTAACTAAAGCCTATTTTTATTTTACAGAAGAGAGCCATAAGAATTATTACAAGAAAACAATACTGCCATACATCAAATGTTTTGTTTTACAAATTGAAATTGCTAAAGTTTTATGATTTGGTTTTATGATTTGGTTGACTATAATATTCTTTTATTATTGTTCAAAGCTCAGAATTTCCCATTACCCTCAAACATCCAAAGGCTTTTTGTAAAAAGGGTTAGTAATTATAACCTCAACAGATATATTTGTTATGTCACAATACAGAACTAGTTTAAAGAGTATGTCTACTTTAGTACAGGGAATAGGACTGTGGAATGGTTTGGATACTGATACTAAAACGTGCTATTAAAATTGTAAAGTAAATATCTATACAGTATTTAAGAAAATGATTAAAACAAAATTTGTTTGAAGAAGGGGCAGAAATAATGAGATTTTTTTCTTCTTCTGCCTCCTTTAATACATAGTTCCCAGACACGCCCCAGTATTGCGCAATAGCTCCGTCCGCACCATATCTGTAGGCAGAAGAAAGGCAAAGATGGCGAACAAGCAGACACGAACAACCAGAGCAAATTATACGGACAAAAACACAGCCACCACAGCTTCACCAAGGAACAAGAGAAAATGGCAGTGGTCGGAGTTAAACACAGCTTTAAATCCAAAAAAGATGTGTAAACTGTCTCAATCATATCTAACCAGCTAAATAAAGGTTTAACTAAAATAACACACAGCCAGCACAAACACCAAGCTGAACACGACCAGAACCAGCACTTTTGAGTGTTACCGTAGCATGTTGTTAGCACTGGAGCGGAGGGTCCCTCGCTCAGGTCAGACGGCGTGGAACCATCGCGGTTGCGGGGGCACGTCCCATGGGACCGACGCGTCGCCCGCACGACTTGGCTCCAGTCCTCCTTTCCCCACTGGGGTGGTCTCCATGCCGGTCCGGAGGACCGGCTTGGACCGTGAGGAGGCCATTGTTGCGTTAGCGAGATGCTAAGCTAACCACAGCATGCAAGACGGTGTCGTTAAATAATGAAAAAAAAAAACAGCTCTAACACACAGACAGTTGTACTCTAACATTGTTTCACAAAATGATTTATGTAGAATATTTTGTTTACCGGCCAAAAGCAGATGTCTTCAGAGCAGATCCAAGCAGAGTTGGGGCTGCAAGCTGCAGCTGTGAGCTCCTCCGATGAGATAAATCCTTCATGTTTACTTTTTTTTTTGATTGAGTGAAACCTGCGCGTTGCCCAAACGTCTACCCGACTGGAACACCCACTGACACAACACGAAGTAACCATTGTAATTAATTAGAAATTAACAAAAAAAACAACGTGAAAAATGGACATCCATTTGAATGCGCTCAAACTGCAGCTAAACCTACAAGTGGGAGGGTCAAACAGGACAACCCACAGATGTGACGTCACATGGGAACTATGTATAGGAAAGTCATCACTGTTCATTGAGAAGCCTGATCACTACAGGGATAAATGAGTTTTTCAGTCTGTTCGTTCTACATCTGGGCTGCAGATGCCTGCGTCCAGATGGAAGCAACCTGAGCTCACCATGGAGTGGATGATCAGGATCTGCCAGAATCTGCCTGGCCTTGTTCACTGACCTCACCTTGTGTAGGTCAGTGAGGTTCTGTAGGTCAATGCCAGCAGTTTTGCTGCACATCCTGACAAGTCAAAAGTCCAAACCAACAGATGAAGGTGAAAGTTAAGAGACTCAATAAAACATGAAAAAAGTCGAATCAACATTAAAACCACAGAGCTTCTGATAAATGTATTATATAGCCTCAAGAAAACATCATCATCATCTTAAAAAAGGTATTATTGATGCCCCGGCTGTCTGGGAAAGATTAGAGAGGCCATTTAAAGAAGCTTGGAAGCCACTGTTCAATATTGGCAATAAAAACAACAGCTGCCAAACTTATCAACATGGTACAGCTCAACAAATTCACAAGTTCAACCAGTGCAAATCTTTAAAAACTTGATGGTCTGTGTTTTTGGTGAAGGACTGAACACGACCTTACAGGTAGGAAGCAGAGGAGGGAAAATTAAATTTAACTTTATCTACAAAAAAGAATTGCTGGACGTCCAAAACACTCATCTGAAAAAAAAAATGCAGTGTGGCCGAAACCTGACGAGACACAGGAGGAGTGCACAAAGAAACTAAACAGTGGGGGAATAGCAAATAGAAGAAGTATTAATGACAATGGGAGGAAAACAATTTGATGAATTTGAATTCTTTCAGCTGATGTGTTCTTTTTGATTTGACTTTTCTCAGGCTGAGTTTTCAGATTTTTTTATGTCCTGAAGCATAAGGCTTTGATTTAGAAAAGTTTGCTTTTATCTCACATCAATAAGGACAATTATCAAATGGATTTTCTATAAATTCATGTTCCATCTTTGCTGAGCTCTTTACTTTCTGCAAAAGTACATTGATGGCGTTATTTCTTTAGTTACACCAATTAGATCTTCTGAGTCAGTCTTATCAACCAGCATCCACTGAGTTTATGGTGTAAAGTAAAGCTGATGGCGCAGTGTGCACTTTCAAATGACGCACTTACTGCATGTCAAACGTCAGACAAAATGATTAATTTATTCTTTAAGTCTTTGAGATTGAGTGTGTGATGACTGAAATGATGCTGACTGGTCATTGAGATGATCCAAAGGGTGTAATTATCTGCAGCAGCTGGAATTCAGTTTCATTGCAGAGGAAATCCTGACCCCTATAAGATTTTTTTTGGGGTGGGGGGGGTGGAATTTTTCCTATTAATTTCGTGGAAAACCAAAAAAGTAGCAAACACATGAAAATGTAATCATAAATTTCAGTTCACTGTTAGAGATAGGGTGAGATGTTCAGTTATCCTGGAGAGAACTGAGTAGAGCTGCTGCTCCTCCTCATCAAAAGGAACCAGTTGAGGTGGTTTGGGCATCTGGTAAGGATGATACCTGGACGCCTCCTTAGGGAGGTGACTGGCCATGTCCTACAGGGAGGAAACCCTGTGGAAGACCCACCCAGAGGTATGTCTCTCAGCTGGTCTGGTAATACTTCAAAAACTTCCTGGAAAAAAAAAAAGATGTCTGGGCCTTCCAGGTTAGGCTGCTGCCCCTGGACCCGACTCTGGAACAAATGGATGGATGGATACATTTTCATAAAACAGAGGACAATATTAGGCGTTAAAGTTTTTGTGTCCTTGCAATTTAATTTATGCATGATTAGTGAAAAATGGCTCCATCGCTGAGTACCAATATCTCCATTTGTTTACACCCCTGCATAATTAATGAGTTTATCTGAACTCTGTGTTTTCTGTGCTTTGGCCATTATCTGACCTGCCGACTGACTAAGACTAATTATGCTTCAGTACGGTCTGTTTGATTAAAATGCACCTGAGAGGGAGATCCCATATCATGCATTATCATGGAAAAAGCCTCTCAAGTCAACTCTCGACATAACAGATTAAAAGCACTTTCATAACAGCTGAACTCGTTAATGTGAACATTTCTTTCCTGAAAGCCATTTTCTGTCCTTTATTAATGTGCACTCTTCATCTGTTTTAATAAAGTGTGTTTTCATTTGCCCCCAGTGGCATTTAAAGTGCTTCAAACATTGGGTGGACCGGTTGAGCTTGCACAGTCCAAAAGGTTTATAATGTGAATTTCATTAAGCACTGTTGGCTAACCTAATATGTAGAAGTGGGTGTCGGACAGGGATGGCACCGTGATTTGAGGTAACCTTTAAAAAGAGATAAAACTTCATCATGGA